>JBBPQU010000008.1:0-83746 GCA_038092655.1 Boletus sensibilis | reverse complement strand
CTTTTCCTTTGAAGCGTCAGCATGGATCTGGTCAAAAGAGAGAAATAGTTCGGTGCTCAAGCGCTCACCATTCGCTTCGTGGTGCGGAAAAGTCCTAGGATCACTCCTTTCGGGGGGAGGGGATGATGTCTTGGGAGGTGCGTCCCGAAGTGGAGTTATGCGGTGTGTGGCGTTCTGGGGTGCAGGGAAAGCGGGGTGTGTTTCGCAGGCGGTGATGATAAGAGACACATCCCGTCCGTGACTGCGGTCGAACTCTCGTCAAGGGCCTTCATTCCGGCAAATACGGGAAATATATCAAGGACTCGGACGTACCAGCAGCCATATTGCCTGCATCTATTGCAGTAAATGGCCGTCAAAGGGTCGGCTTCACGGGACAGACGGGAGGGATCGCCACTCTTGTAATGATAGTTGGCACACGAACGACAACTCCTAAAATAATGACAGTCAGCAGACAAGTAAGGAGAGGGTTGTAATGTGACTTGGACATACATGAGCACCGTCACTGGCCCAGGCCGCGTCTGTCAATTACTGATACCATCAGACATTGTCAGTAATGAGATCCTACTGATATACTAAATTTACCTGTACTGTACTAACGTTACGAGCGACAAGTGAGTGTTGGTGACGGTCGGGAACTGCGTGGGGGACCCGTAGCATTTTTTCGTTGTGCCGGAATTGAACAGAGATGACAACACGCCGGTATGCCGTAATACTTGCATGTTCGCTTCCTCGTCTCAGGACGGTATTGTTTACTGGAAAGAAGGAACGACTGTCCGAAGGGACTTGCCGTTTCTCCTATGAGTCCTCGATCGATCGAAGAGCGTTTGATTATATGCTAATCGGATCTCGAGTTCATCCTCGAGACAGCGCCTGAATATAAAGTACAAGCCAACGATGCTGAGTCCCAGAGTACGTCAGGTATGCAAAAAAAAAAAAAGAGACAGAACAAGTGGCAAACGATCCCCCCCTCTTCCCCTAGCTGTCAAAATCAAACGCAATCTCCCGCCCACCACGCGCACTCCGTCTCCGGCGCCTCATCCTCGCCGCCGCAAACGGCAACACCCGCCCCTCCCTCGTCCTCTCTGCCCGCTTCTCCAACGCCTCTGATCCCCTCGCGGCACCCTCAGGAATCATCTCTCGTTGGGTCTCCTCGATGATAGGCCCCGCCGCGCCTTTCCAATCCCAGTCCGCACCCCGATGCACCGCCTTGCGGAACAACTCACCCAAGAGCGCTTTGTGGACGATCCGCGCCAGAGGGACGGGCGAAAAGAACGCGCGTTCATGTGAGGAGAGGTCCTCGCCGCCTGTCAGCATCGCAACGGTCGGTATCTGTGCGTGTCGTCTGCGGAGATGGGCTTGCGAGGGGAAGCAAGGGAGAGTGGGTACGTCGACGAGATCGTCATCTGTGGGCCGAGCGTGTTCCCCGAGAGTGAGGAGATGTGAGATGACCTCGATCCCGACGGAGGATGAGTCTGTACGTTCGAAGGCGGGCCGGTGCTGCCGAATACGATCCAGGAGGGTGTCTACGTCCGGATCTTCGTTGGGGCGGAGGTGCGTGAGGAAATCGACGAGACGGTAGGAACCTTCTGTGCGGGGGAGATTCGCCTCGTGTTTCATGCGATGAAGGAGATTCACAAAGACGATGAGATACGTCTGGAGATTGGGTTGAAAACCGAACGCGTGCAAGGCATGGATGACGATGAATGCCGCGGCGTAATCCTCTCGTGCCATGAGTGTCCTAAGTGCGAGATGGAATGCAGACACGGAGACGACAGTCGACCGCCCCAATGGCTGACCTTTGGTCTGTTCTAGGTGGCACGCAAGCATCTCTCGGAAGAGGCTTCGAGGTGGAACGGCGTTCTCTGGACGTCTATATCTCCGGGCCATGCGAGGGTGACTCAGCAAGTTTGTAGCACGGAATAGCATCTTGTAGGTGACATCATTAGGCATCAGATCGTCAGATCGCTTCTCCATAAGAACGTGGTAGAGCGCAAACGCTTCCTGATACCGTTGTTGAACGAAGTTGACACGGATAAGGGCGTTGAAGACCCTCGCATCTGGGGAGACGCCGGCCGATTTCATGCGAAAGAGCACATCCTGAATCGCGTCGCCGTTCATGGGATCGATGTCGTTGAGGGTGCTGATAATGTCCGAATACGGTGCCACGTCCGGTAGCACGCCTTGTGCGCCACACATGTCCTCAAAGACCTGGAGCCACGTTTGTGCGGCGTCCAAACGATCAGCGCGCATATTGATACTGGCGAGCTCACCGACGAGGTCTGGATACTCGGTGAGCTTGATCTGGCGTATAGACACGAATGTATGGGCAAGGTCGTCTACGAGTGCACCCGGTGCGCGTTTGTCGTCGGTCAGATAATGGACAAGGTCCATAAACGCCGGAACGTCATATGCCTCTTTCTCGAAATGTTTTTTCAGCGGGAGGACGACCTCCCTGAGGTGTTTTGCTTGCTGGACAATGTTGAGCGCGGTCATGCGGAGAGAGAGGGAATAGACGGCCAGGAAGCCCTCCTTGAGCATGCGGTCATAGAGGGCGAGGGCGACGTCAAATAAGTGTCTTTCCAAGCAAAAGCGGATCAGGCGCATGAACGCCATGGAACGGTAGGTATTGTGAAACTTGGCGTCGGATATTTTTGACATGAGGTAGGATTCGAGGGTGTCGGCACGCGGGGTGAGGAGGAGTCTGTCCGCGCCAAAGAGGAGCGTGTTGACCCTCGCTCTATGGACTTTTTGCGATGTTTCCTGTGTGAGCACGGCGGGACCGGCCAGCTTGTGCGCAGAACGTATCCAGTTTGACGACACCATGACAGGTCGAAACGAAGAGACACGTCTAAATGGCGAAAGCATGCGGCATCACAAAAAGTGCAGAAATGCGATATAGCTAAACAAACGGTGACCGTTCGTTGAAGTTCCAAATATATCCATATCATGTCAGCACAAATGACGTGGGTCATATGTTTTGCATCGACAGAATGCTCGTCCACATTGTTTCGCCATATTATGAGCCAACGCCAGATGTATATTAGAGTATAATGCCTATACTAGAGGGTGCCGTACCCTTCCTGTGCATAAATGTCGTCGTCCAGCTCCTCCCCGTCATCTGCCACCACACAGTCTATGTCATCACTGGCTTGTCATTAACATGCTATGACATTATACATATTTCAATTAAATTAATTTTTGAAATGAAAATATAGATCTTTCCATTGCTAGCTAATGACCTTTCCTGGTCATCCAAATCTTTTATGAGAGTGTCATGCTTAGCAGAAGTTCTTGATAATTTTATGATTATATATTGCTTGGGAAAATATATAACTACTGGAATGATCTTTCCAATCAATAGCATAAATATTATCTCTGACAATGGCTTATCAGAAATCAGCCGAAGGTGTGGGAAAAAAATTATAAGTACTATACAGTACATATTATATAAGCTCAGTCACTCTGACTTTCAATTTTCTTCACTCTTGTCTTTGAATTTCCTTCTCAGAGCAAGAGTCACTCTAGTTCTTAGAGTTCATAATCAGGTAGGTTTGCACTTGTGTGAGGACATTTGTAAGTGTTTTTTTGACTTTTATTTTCGCTTTTTTAATACTTTTTAGTAGTTACAATGGTAGTATACAGTGATAGTCTATTTGTAAATAGTGATGTTGTAGATAAAGTTGATAAATAATATTTCTTTCCTTTGCATTATCATTGATAAGATGAATTGAATCTACACAAACCTCATGATAACTTTTGATCTATGCTGTCAACATACTTTCCAAAGATTATATAGCATTATATTGCTATATTATATCATTAGCAGATGATATATCACTGAGTAAAACTCTAATAATGCTTATGAATTCTAATTTACAATAAGAATTGGCTTTTAAAATACTTCAGCATAATTTTTTTAGTTATTATTAATGTCCTTGACCTATATATGCATATACATATATTTGATTAGCTTCTTGTCCATAATAATTGTTGAGCTTATGGCAAATGTAGGGTTTATAATGACAATATATAATACTATCCAAACTTTTCAAATTTACTGATGTGTTGTCCTCTGAGTCACTCTTGTCACTGTCACTGCCTTCATCCCTGTTGCTGTCACTATCTTCAATATCCCCATTGCTGTCTCCATTGCTGTCTTCCTCTTCATCTCCATCATTGGTGTCCTGCTCCATCATCCATTCCCACATTCTCTGTTCTTCCTCTTCCTCACCAGTCCAATTTTCCTCACCATCTGTCCTTTCCTCTCTATTTTCCTTGGTGTCTCTCTTATCCTTTTTGAACTCATCCACTCCCATCTCAATGTCCTCATCCTGGCTATCTTTGTCATTTTTGTCATCATCAACAGCCTTGCCAAGATTCTCACGAAGGAATGTGTTCCAATTATGCGTCACTTTCTGACCAACACCGCCTTCTAGGAATCTCATGAACATATTGTGGTCAATGAACCTAAAAATATTCAGATTCTCATAGTGTAGTTAGGATAGAGACTTGCATATTAACATAGTAATACTTCCAATCTGATGCCCAGTCTTCTGTGTCCTTTTGTTATGGAAAGTGTTAAGACCGTTCAACTCCAGTCTAACTCCAGAACTCCGGAGTTAAGTATGAGGGATACGGGCTTGGTGTAATGACCAAATATCGATCACAAATAACAAAGCCCTAATGACGACTCACGAATATAACCCTCAAAGGATTACAGCGAGTAAAAGGGAATTTCAAGCGTAAAGACGTACAAGTGATACGACTACGACTATATATACTAACTACTAACCGGTTTAGGGCCGGTATGGAATATCATAGAACACGATGGAAGGAATATGACATAAGCAAGTGAGGTAGAGGGCCAGTAAAGGCTGTACATGATGGGTAAAGGGGAACATCATGAATGAAGTGAAGAATTGTCCTACATGCGATAGACGCAAGTGCAATTGGAAGCTAATATAAACTAGATGATCGAGATGGGCATCGAGATCTGAGATCAAGATCTGATCGTATGAAACAAAGTCCGAAATCAAAGAAGAAACTAAATGAACGATCAAGATCTACAAGGATACTGAGATCTGCGCAAAGTGGCCGTGATCAAGATCCAAACGTAAATACCGAGATTCGATCACCAGTTTTATAGATAACACAATGGATAGATCCGATAGGCAGATCGAAAGAGACAATAGATTACTACGCCAGTGCACAGCAGCTGCAACGCAATAAGGATCCACCAATGGACCATGAGACTTGATAGGGGTACAAGTAGCAGAGCGCAAATGCGAGTACTACAAGGTGAACAGTATCTAGTGACAGCGTAGTAGCATATCGAACAGAGGGACTGAGGATCGAGTATCTAATAGCAGCGTAACCGGCATACTAGAAGGGGGACTTGAGGCGGATATTTACAGTAGTTTAACAGACATACTAAGGTCTCAGAAAGGCTTCTCACCTAAATTGACAGTTTAAAGACTTATTGGTCTCTAGTAGGCATTTCACCTAGTTGGTAGTTTAAGGTCATGCTGGACCATTTGATTGGATAGTAAAGACTACCCCCTTCCTATGGTAAACGTAAGGGAATTGGCGAAGATGATGAGGAAATAAAGAGGAGATTGTTTCACTTGGCTTCACCTTATGTGGTGTGCCCTTACTAGAGTTCCATTGCCTAGTATTTGGCAGAGGAATGGAGTATCGGAGGAGAGAGTCAGAGTAGAGCTGGTTAGGCTCAAGTTTGGTTGGAGGGTTTTCAGAAGAGAGTCAAGGACTTGGACAGAGTTAGGAGTTGGTGTATAAGTTGATATTTGAACTGGAGAATACATGTGCTTATAATGAGGTTTATATACGGAGTACAGAGATGGATTAGTAACAGAGGTCGTAAGTGAAATGGAGTTGGATGTAAGTATACCGGAGCTGTGTGCCGGATGTAGGTATGCTGGAGCAGTGCTCCTAAGCGAAACACAGGATCGGAAGTATCTACAGAGTGGAACTAGTACTTATATAGTAAGTAGGAATGGAGAGTGATGATAATGAAACATAGCTACAAGTCCAGAAGTCCAGAGGTAAGAAATAGGGAGAAATACTCTGGAGTTCATACTTAAGATGACAGAGTTGTGTCTCAAAGCTCGGAGTTGGACTTTGGGAAATACGGGATATGACAGTATCCCCCTCTTAGGCCTGAACCCCTGAAGGCCATTAGCGAGGGACAATATGAAGTTCGGAATCGGAGTCCGAAAAGTTGGTGCACAAAGCAGGATCTATAAAAACCTGTGCAACTGCCTTGTACTTCTTCATCACAACCATCACCATGTCTGCTTACCCCGACATCAAGTCCTGGTCTGATGAATGCCTGGCGGAACACAATGACGACGCCAATGAGCTGTGTGAGGTGAAGTTCGCTGAACAGAGGAGGCGTGTGAAGGCGAAGAAGGAGGAGGAGGCACGGAGAAAGGTGGTGGTGGAGGAGGCAGAGGCGCGCCGAAAGGCAGAAGAAGAGAAGGCGTGTGGAGAGGAGGAGAGGAAGTGAAAGGAGGCTGAAATGGCGGCCAAGAAGCAAGTGAGTGGTACTCCAGCTCGGAGTCATGATGCTGATGCAGATAGGCCAAGGACGTCTGACAGGAGCAGCATGCAGACAAAGGAAAGGGGAAGGCACAGGAACAGACAGAATCGGAGGCGCCGGCGAGTGCACAATGCGAGGACCGTGGGCTCGAGTGCACGCTCAGGCCTGGTAAGTCGACATTGTGTGTGGAGTGTCGGGCAGTGAAGGCCAAGTGCGTGCGGCCAGGAGCGGGGGAGATGAAGGCTACAAAGTGGAGGAGGAATGTGGAGGAGTCGTCGCCGCGCAAGGAGAAGAAAAAGAAGATGAGGATGGAGGCGGAGGAGTCGTCGCCACGCAAGGAGAAGAAAAAGAAGGCGAGGATGGAGGCATTGGAGGGTGGAGCAAGTGGCTCCAAGGGGTCGGAGGTTGGCACTGTGGAGATCCTAATGGAGATCCGTGATGTCATGAAGGGGATGTTGAGGCAGTTAGACTGCCAGAATGATCTACTGGCAAGGCTAGTAAAGTTGAAAGTGGAGGAGGTGTACGGAGAGCAGGAGGAGTCAGAGTCGGAGTCGGAGGACGGTGAAGTAGGAGAGGAGTTGGAGGAGTTGAGGAAAGAGAAAGAGGAAGTAGCGAACGTGAGATGGGAGGCAGAAGAAGAAGAGAGCAGAGATGGAGACGAAGAGGAGGGAAGCAGAGAAGACACGGAGATGGTAGATGAGGGGGTGTAGATGGATGTCGAAAATGTCCTTTTGAATAAGACTGTTTCTCCCATATCAGGCGGAGTAAGGATCGGGCTTGTCCGGATATCGGAGATGGAACTCCTCGACAAGCTCAGAGGCGTGCCCAAGCTCAGTGGCTAACAGCCAAGAGGTTTCGTCGTTGGTCCCTTCATATACTGACCATCAAACAAGGTAAAGGAGGTTGCAGTTATGGCATTGGTGATCGACCTTGGAGTCAAGAATCTCGGAGATCTCAAACTCCGGTTCACCGTCTACTTCAATTGCAGGCAGGGGAGGTTGTACCCTATTCGGAATTGTGTTGGGAACGGAGGGCTCTAGCTGGGAGACATGGAACACAAGGTGTATGGACTTCATGGAGTCCGGAAGACGGAGGGTAAAGGAATGAGTTCCTGCCTGAGCGATGATTGTATAGGGTCCAAGGTTCTTGTCAGAGAGCTTCTTGGAGGGTCTAGTGGAGCGGAAATATTTAGCTTTGATGAATATCTGGTCACCAACTTTGAAGTCCGGTGCCAGAGGTTGCTTGGCATCCGCAGGTCCTTGATATCATGTTTGGGCATGGGTCATCTCCTCATGGAGGAATTGGTGGAGGGAGTCGAGGTCGATGGAATACTCACGCACTCTAGCGGAGGTGAGGTCCCATTCAGGATGGACGGAGATGTTGGGGTGGTAGCCTTTGTTGGTGAAGAACAGTGAAACTCCTGTAGTCACACTCGGAGAATTGTTGTAAGCAAACTCTGTGAGGGGCAGGAGTTCGGACCAGTTGTCTTGTTGGTAGTTACAATAGATCTGGAGGTACTGTTCAATGGTCTGGTTCATTCACTCGGTCTGGCCATCTCCTTCTGGATGATATCCTGAGGTGAAATGGAGACATATGTCAAGGGCCTTGCCAAGAGAGTGGAAGAAATAGGAGACAAACTCTGAACCTCGATCAGAGGTGATGTGGGAAGGAACTCCATGTTTGGAGAAGACATTGAGTAGGAATATTTTTGTGAGTTCTGGAGATGTGACCATGTCATGAGTAGGGATGAAGATGCATTGTTTTGACAATCGGTCCATGACTATGAGGATAGCTGTAAATCCGGAGGACTCGGGGAGTTGTTCGATGAAGTCCATGGATATGGAGTTCCATGGCTTCTTGGGGATGGGGAGTTGTTTTAGGACTCCATAAGGCTTGTGTCTTGGAACCTTCGTGCAGGTGCAAGATGTACAGGAGGAAATGTATTCCTTGACAAATGTCTGGAGAGTGGATGATCATGCTTGTACTGGAGTACTCGGAGTCGAAGGTCGTTTGCATCAGGGACGTAGATGCATTTGTCGAGATGGAGGAATCTGTCGTCATCGACTGACCAACAAGAATCTGAGGGGTTGGACATGTGGAGTTTGGCTAGAGGATCTGACGGAAGCACAGAAAGGATGTTGCTGTGGAGTTGTTCCACATCGAACAGGGTGCTAGCTCAGAGTACCGGAGCTGCGAGGTAAGTGGCTTGGAGGGATGCAGCGAGCTGTTCTTGGGTGAAAACGGGGCGGAAATTATGGGGGTTGATGCAAGCGTAGTCCTTATCCCCCTTTTTGGGATAGACGTCCCAGTGTCTAGTGAGGGCATCAGGTTTCACGCCAAGTCATCCAGGACAAAAATGGACGATCATATTGAATTGGGAGAGGAACTCTGACCACTGGTGTAGAACAACGAAAGAGGTTCGGAGGACTGGAAATTAGTCCTGAATCTGTGGAAAGGGAAGAAGGATGTGAGTAGTCATCCAAGGGATCCTACATCGAAGAGAGACTAGTCAGTTTCCAATCCTAATTGACTTACACCTGAGATATTGCAAGTCTGAGTATTTCCGGACTAAGAATGATGATTCCGGAGTTTCTGGAACTCCGGAGGAGAAAGAAATGGGCGGAGGATGTTGAACGGTGGTCGGAGATGTGGAAACGATTGGCGGAACGCGATACGGGTGATACAATTGTTGGACAGTATGACAATGGACGATACAATGATGAGAAATCCTGGCATTTGGAAAACTGTATTACCCATGGAAAGTACATGGGTTAAATACTCCGGACTAATCCGGAGTTGTATGAGTCATATTGTAGCTAAGATATGAATGACAGGCTGACAGCACCAGAAATGAACTGTCTAATAAATGGACATGCGCTTCGCAAGTGCATATTGGAATTAAATGAAGGTAAAAGAAAACTTATCTAGACCATTCCGGATCTTCCTTGGACTCAGAAACAGGAATCTGGACTTCAGATTGACTGGACTGTGATGAATACAGAGCAGACTGGTTTCGGACTCGGATTGATGCAGTGATGGATGGTAAAACAGTGCTTTACAACTGTAGAGAGCGGACAATCTCTACACCAGGCTTGCCGGCGAGTCAGGAGTTTAGTTGTTGTGAAATATTCCAGGTTCTTATTGTCGGTGACGACGTTGATGGGGATGCCAGAGCCTTCAAGGTAGTGCTGCCAAGTCCGGAAGGACTTGTGAATGGCGAGAAGCTCCTTGTCATGGGTGTCATAATTGAGCTCAGGAGCAGACAATGTCTGGAAGTAGAATGTAACTGGCCAGACTTCCTCGTCCAGACAATGGAGAGAAAGAATGCCAGCAATTGCGTAGTCGGAGGCATCTGTTTCTACAATCAGTGGAGCATCTGGCATCCAATGAGTCAGTATAGGAGCAGTGGTGAAAGCTTTCTTGAGAGCATTGAAGGCAGAGTGGCAGTCATTGGAGAAGTTCCATGGTATACCTTTGCGAGTGAGGCAGGTTAAAGGAACAACAATATTGGAATAATTATCAATGAAGCGGCGGTAAAAGTTCGCAAAGCTAAGAAAGGACTGGATGTCCTTGACTTTATGAGGCTCAGGCCACTCCTGAATAGTCTGGATCTTGTCTGGAGACATAGTCAGACCGGAGGGTGAGGGGCGATATCCGAGATACTTGGTGGAGTTGGTGGATCATTCACATTTCTCGGGCTTTGCATAGAGGCTGTGCTTGTGAAGTCTTTGAAGGACTTCTCGGACATGCTCCTTGTGGGAGGCCTTGTCCTTGGAGTATATCAGGATGTCATCCAGATAGACTATTATGCAAACATGTAATAGATCAGTGAAGACGGTATTGACAAACCGCTGGAATACCATAGGGGCGTTGGTGAGACCAAATGGCATAACTAGCCACTTGTACAAGCCATAGTGCGTCCAGAAGGACGTCTTCCACTCATCTCTCTCAGCGATGCGGACTAGGTGATAAGCATGCTGGAGGTCAAGTTTAGTGTAGATTTTAGCGTGGCTCGGAGCGTCTAGGAGGTCAGAGATGCGGGAAAGGGGGTAGTGGTCTTTCTTCATGATTTTGTTTAGTCCTTGGAAGTCGATGCAGAGGTGGAGTGAACCGTCCTTCTTGCGGACAAAGAGGACTGGAGCGGCGTGGGCAGAGGAAGAGGGATGGATGAACCCCACTGCTAGGTGCTCATCAGGGAAAGTTCGAAGGGACTCGAGTTCAGAAGGGGAGAGGGAGTACATAGTGCCCAATGGAGGAGAGGCTCCTTCCTCCAAATCAATCTTGAGATCATGTTCCCGGTGTGGGGCAAGTATATCTGCCTTGCTCTTGCTGAAGACATCAGCAAAGTTGTGATATTCCAGAGGAATACTGGAGAGGTCGATGGGATCAGAGGAGATGGAGGTGGAATAGAGTTCACTCTCATTAGGGTGGATCTGCATACTAAATTGCATGGAACCCTGGAGGCAACAAGCCAATGCAAACGCAGGTGCACTGATAAGCGCGATCAGGGGGGCCTTGCAATCAGAGAAATGTGGTGGATTGGATGGAGTGTCAGCTGGAGGAGGAGAGTCCAGAGGCTGCGGAGGGGAGCTTGGGGTTGCTGGCATGTTCTGTTCAGGTGAGCGGAACAAAATACTGCTCAAGACCCAGTCAATCAACGGATTGTAGTGGGTGAGCCAGTTGTGTCCTAGAACAAGGGAACAGGAGCCATCCAGCGGAGTGACGTAGAACGTCGTTGGAGTGATGTCACCGGTTTGGAAACAGATGGAGAGTTTGATAGCTCAAGTGATGGTGCTGTTCGAGGTTCCATCGAAGAGTTGGAGTTGGAGCGGGGGTACAGGATAGGTAGAAAGTTCGTGTTTATTCACAAAGGAGGTATCTATAAAACAGTCAGAGGATCTGGAGTCTATAAGTGTGGAGAAGGGAGTGATTGGATAAGATGCGAGTGAGACGGAAGGCATAAGGGACTTGGGATCTGAAAGAGTGGACACGTTGAGACGAATCTCCTTGATTGCACAGTTTGGTTCAATGCAACCTCCTTTCCATGCGAAGTCTAGGAGGCTGCAGACTATTTTTTTGTCTCAGTGGAGACCTCCAGTTTGGCTTCCAGAGTTGTGGTTGCAGCGCAGGCCTTGGACACACAGGAGGTGGACTTTCTGCAATCTTTGGCCATGTGGCCAGCAAGACCACAAAACATGCAGAGCTTGTTGTCAAAGTGACGTTTGCACTCTTCAGGGGTGAGTTTGCCATCCTTGCCTAACTTCAATGAGAGGTCAGGCTTCGGAGCAGCAGAGGTGGTGGCACCTTTGCCCTTGGACTCCTTAGAGTCCTTGGAGGTGCTGGAGTTGTTGTTGGAGGATGCAGGGGCAGAGGATTTGTCAGAGAAGGACTTGGATGCGGAGGATTGGTTCATCGGCTTTGTCTGGCGACTGACTTCTGACTTGCGCTCCCAATAGTGCATGTCAATGGATTGAGCGTGGTCGCGCATACCCACGAGAGTGGTAGATTTGCTGATACGAGAAATCTCGTCTTTGATGCGGTCCGGAAGTCTGTTGTAAAAGTGGTGATGGAGAGCTCCTTCTCCATAACCATGGACTTGACAAGCGAGGTAGTTGAACTCAACCACGTACTTGTTAACGTGCTGACCATCCTTCATTGTGAGGTGATCAAACTGGTGCTCCGCATTGCCAACTGGATTGTTTGGACTGAAATTGATCTGGAGTTCTCGGACAAACTCAGTATAATTGTCCATCCAAAGAGGACGGAAAGCAGGGTCGCTCATGTCAAGTAGGTCCAGTTCGAACCACTTGAGGGTGATGCCTTTGAGATAGGACTGCGAAAAGGTAACCTTAGTGTGGTCTTTCTTGAATGCCTTTGGGCGATCCTGGAAATCAAGCTCACATTGGACCAAGAAGGCCCAGAGCTTGCGGAAGTCCATACCATCGAACTGGTCCAGTTCTTGGACTTTCGTTCTTTGGCCAGAGTTGGAGGGGCACTTGGTGGACTTAGTGAGTCCACTAATGGTGTCAGTGAGGAGGGTGAGGACGTTTCTAGGAATGCACTTGTCTCCGTCACCATTGTTCAAGCTACTGTTGTCATCGCTATCTCCGGGGGAGTCTGGGTCATCGGGAGGGTTTGCTTTTTGTGGGGGAGTGTGTTCGGTCTCCAACTCTTGATTAGAGTCTCCGAACAACTCCGTGATCCGAGCAGCTGGAGTTGGCAAGGCTGGGCGATTAATATGCTGCCTCGTAGAAGCGGAAGGGGCTGGAAAAGGATGAGCAGAGAAACCCTGGAATGGAGGAGTGGGATTAATACCTTGGCGATTGTTGCCTAAGATACTGAAGAGGTCGGAATGGGATGGTGGAGGGTCTGGGATGGTGGTACCAAAAGCAGTACACAAGCGAGTTGCTTGAGTGGTCATGGCATAGAACTTTTTAGCAAGTGTGAGTTCAAATATACTGTTAAGACCATTCAACTCCGGTCTAACTCTGGAACTCTGGAGTTAAGTATGAAGGATGCAGGCTTGGCTTCACCTTATGTGATGCACCCTTACTAGAGTTCCATTGCCCAGTATTTGGCAGAGGAATGGAGTATCGGAGGAGAGAGTCAGAGTAGAGCTGGTTAGGCTCAAGTTTGGTCGGAGGGTTTTCAGAGGAGAGTCGAGGACTCAGACAGAGTTAGGAGTTGGTGTATAAGTTGATATTCGAACTGGAGAATACATGTGCTCATAATGAGGTTTATATACGGAGTACAGTGACAGATTAGTAACAGAGGTCGTAAGTGAAATGGAGTCAGATGTAAGTATGCCAGAGCAGTGCTCCTAAGCAAAACACAGGATCGGAACTATCTACAGAGCAGAACTAGTCTTTATATAGTAAGTAGGAATGGAGAGTGACGAGGATGAAACATAGCTACAAGTCCAGAAGTCCAGAGGTAAGGAATACTCCAGAGTTCATACCTAAGACGATGGAGTTGTGTCTCAAGGCTCTGAGTTGGACTTTGGGGAATACAGGATATGACAGATATGAGCACCAAAAAAAGAGTAACTGCACCTAACATTGTTCAGATTAATGAGCTATCCGGTCATGACCTGGATGGTATCCACCGTGAATATGGTGACCGCACCCTCAAGAACAATGATGGACTTATTGTGGCACACCACAATCTACCCTTACAATATTTAGATGCGAAAGTCCCTGGACTGGACAAAACTATCACCTGTGTCTTAGACTCCAGATCCGAGATCATTGCTATGCCTAAATGGATATGGGAGGTACTCAGATTGCCAATCCAGTCGGATCATCAAATGACCATGTCATCTGCTAACACTACCACAGATGCAACCCTAGGTGTTCTCGAAAATCTTCCACTCAGTTTTGGTGCCGGAGAAGTTTGCCTTCAAGTTCAAGTTCTTGCCAGGGCTAATTTTGACCTCCTGCTCAGATGACCTTTCCATTGTTTAATGAGTGCTACTACTGATGACTTTCCGGACGGAGCTCAGAATATCACCCTTCGGGATCCCAACACCAAAAAGGAGTACAAGCTTCCAACCCCATTCCTGGACAGAAGGATGCCCTTGTTGTTGTCGGAAGGTAAAGTGTCAGAACCATCAAAATATCGTCGAAATGGGTTTTTAGGTATCGATGATCTGCCTAACAACAGGGGAGATTCCGTAAACCAATCCAGTATATCCGTCTTTGAATCCTGTTATCCATTCCTTCATCTGGCCATTTCCACATTTCTTTTCTGCTCATTCTCACCTCCATTTTCGAAGTCCAGGACTTCCACTTGCACATCCTGTGCACCCTCTGCTTCTTATCATCACCTTTCATCCACACAATGCATAATAAACCCTTCTACTATTTCCACTTTTCAATCTGTTTATTGCATGGACACTGTTCATTATGGACTGGCTTATAAGCCTGTCGCGAAGAAAGTCCGTTCTGTATCCGCCTCTCTTAAGGAGGAATTCTGTGTTACTTGTCAGTTACTGGATAATCCGCTTTCTGGACTGACACTCTTACCCACTCATCCTCCGGATTTTATCCCAGGTGTCCGCTTTTCACAGGAATGTGCAGATGCACTTGACCTCAATCCTGCCAAGTGGCTATGGCCTGAGGAACTCAAGTTAGTCCGGTGGTTAGTTCTTAACCACAAGACAGCTTTCACATGGATTCTGACAGAATGCGGATGTCTTGACGAACAATACTTTCCACCAGTCAAAATTCCGACCATTCCGCACACACCCTGGGTGTTGTGCAACATTCCGATACTGCCTGCAATCCATGACGGAGCAATTCAGATCATCAAAGACTGGATCACGTTTGGTGTCTATGAACCTTCTGTTACGATTCACACATACTCTTTTCTTAACTATGCTTATCCTTGACTTGTCTACGGACTAACACATCAGCTGTTCGAGCCCCACTCAATGCATTTCTTTTTACTCTTGGTTTATTCACATTTGATTAGTCACACGATGCGTCAGCGTTGTTCTTTCACCTTCCGCCACCTTCTATGCTTACGCATCACGATGTGTCATCCTTTATTCCATACCCTTCTATGGGTTTCTATGATGACGTGTACATACCTTTATATCCTCTAAGTTCCCAGGCTCTTCTCGTATATAAACTGATCCTTCACACCAATATAACCTTAGCTTAGACCTACTCAGTCTACCTATATCATCGTTGCTTCCTCCTCTCACTCGCCTCCTAAGCCCGGCTCCCTTCGAGTTGTTATCCTTGTCTTTGTAAATCCACCTTAGCTGTCGCTAGGGAAGTCTCTGCCTTCAAGCGAGTACTTGTTGGTCATTCCACCACTTGGAAGCCCCTTGTGGAAGTCACCTTTGGACTCCATTGTTGAGTCAACCCCTTCGTCACTGCTTTTACTGAGTTCTACTTGTCCATCTTTGGGCCAAGTATAACAAAAGGTCTAAGCTCTCCTGAAGAGGCTACCACCATTGTAAGCCTCCTTTACCCACAGCCATTTCTTCGTGAACAGACCTCCACTGGGGCCTTGCTCGAAACCCCACCCCCATCGAAACCCCCTCCAAGGAATCCACCTCTGAGGCTGACAAAGAAGAGGAGACCTTCTTCACCCCTGATCTTATGCTTCCCTCTCAGGAAGAACAACGCGAGACAATTAGTCTCTCCCACCAACTCTCTGCCTCGCTTTCCATACCAAGGTCGCCTACTCCTCCATCTCCCACTCCGGTCGTCCGCCACCCCTCCTTCCAACTCCCTTCCCTTTTTCCTTCCAGGTCACCCTCTCCGGTCATGTCCCGACCAACTGAACTTCGCATCAGAGCTCCTGAGGCATATGATAGATCCTACAAAAATGCCATGCCTTGGCTGGACTCTGTTCGCTTCTACCTCACGATCAACGAAGATATCCACGACAAAGAAGCAAAGAAAGTTGCCTTCGCTCTCTCTTATATGACCAAAGGCTCTGCCCTTACCTGGGCCTCCACCATCCGACAAAATGCCATCTCCAGGTCGACCATCTCTACTGGATCCTTGTCCTCCTTCGTTACAAAGTTTGAAACTGTGTTCAAACATCATGACACCATTGGGAATGCCGTCTCTTGGCTCTCCACCACTCACATTGTCCAAAAGAAGGACAACACCTACGACCCCCCCTGTTATAATCTATGCGTACTCTTTTTCTTCTCTTCACCTTTTCCTTGACTTCATTATGGACTACCACATCAACTGTTCAAGCCCCGTTCAATGTGTCTCTTTTCCTCTTTGATTATCTCATCCTCGATTAGTCATACAACGTGTCAGTGTTGTTCCATCATATTCCACCATCTTCTATGCTTACGCGTTGCGACACATCATCCTTATTCCATACCCTTCTATGGGTTTCCATGATGATGTGTATATACCTTTTATATCTTCAAACTTCTCAGGCTCTTTCTGATATAAACCAATCCCTTGCACCGATGTAACTCTAGCTTAGACCTACTCAGTCTTCTCTATATATTGCTGCATTCTCCTCCTCTCGCTCTCCTCTCTAAGCCCGGCTCTCGCTCGAGTCATCATCCTTGCTTTACCACCTTAGCCGATTGCTAGGGAAGTCTCCGCCTTCAAGCATGTACTTGTTGGTCATTCCACTACTTGGAAGCCCCTTGTGGAAGTTATCATCAGACTCCATTGTTGAGTCATCTCCCTCGTCCTTGCTTTACTGAGTTTTGCTTGTCCACTATCGGGCCAAGCGTAACAAAAGGTCTAAGCTCTCTTGAAGAGGCTACTGCCGTCGTAAGTCTCCTTTTACCACAGCCATTTCTTCGCGAACAGACCCCTGCTGGGGCCTTGCTCGAAACCCTGCCCCCATCGAATTCCCCTCCAAGGAATCTACCTCTGAGGCAGATGAAGAAGAGGAAACTTTCTTCGCCTATGATCTTATGCTTCCATTCCAGGAAGAACAACGCAAGACTGCTAGTCTCTCCCACCAGCTCTCCGCCTCGCTCTCCATACCAAGGTCACCTACTCTCCTGTCACCTACTCCAGTTGTCCGCCACCCCTCCTTCCAACTCCCTTCTCTCTTCCCTTCTAGATCACCCTCTCCGGTCATGTCGCAACCAACCGAACTTCGCATCAGAGCTCCTGAAGCGTATGACAGGTCCTATGAAAACGCCATGCCCTGGCTGGACTCTGTCCATTTCTACCTCGCGATCAATGAAGATATCTATGACAAGAAATCAAAGAAAGTTGCCTTCGCCCTCTCCTATATGACCAAAGGATCTGCCCTTACTTGGGCCTCTACCTTCCGACAAAACATCATCTCCGGATTGACCATCTCCACAGACTCCTTCTCCTCCTTCATCACAAAGTTTGAAACCATGTTCAAACACCACGATACCATCAGGAATGCCATCTCCTGGCTTTCCACCACTCACATTGTCCGAAAGAAGGACAACACCTATGAACTCCCCCTCGTAAAATATATTTCCCAATTCCAACACCACATCGCCATTGCCAACATCACCGACCCTAACGTCCTTATCCGGTGCTTCTCCGCCAGGATCCCCTCCTCCTTCATGCACTGCATCATGGACATGGACACCGTCCCCTCCACCATCGATGATTGGTACAAGAAAGCGATCCACTTCCAAACTCAGTGGGAACACGCTGACGAAATTGCCAAGTACTATACCAAGCCGACCCACCAGTCCACCCACACCTTCACCACTCCGAAACCCACCAGGGATCCTGATGCCATGGACGTCGACATCATTCATATCACTAAACTCACCCCGGAGGAGAGAAAACACTGCATTGAGCAGAAACTCTGCTTCCGTTGCCGAAAGCCCAGCCAATCCAGTACCGCATGTACTACCTTTGCCTGAACCGAGAGAAAGGTGAAGAAAGTTAAGAAAGAAGAATTTCCCAAACTGGAGGACTTCGAGAATGACGATGATGATAAAGCTGTTCGCTGAATCTCCTTCACCCCAATGGATTTTTAGAATGGGAGACTCCCTCGATGCAAGTCCTCCCATCTCCTTTCAAATATGCCGCTGTAGTTGTACCTTCTGTAACTAAAGCCATGCAAATCCCAGTTCAGATCATCATACCCTTGCACACCATGAAAGTTGTCAACACCCGTGCCCTCATCAATAGTGGTGCAGATATTTCCTGCATTAACTATGACTTCATCTGGAAGAACTGCCTTCCAACCCAGAAACTCCCCACGCCTGTTCACGCCTGAAATGCAAATGACTCCTTCAACAAGAACGGAACTATCTGTTACACCATCACTCTGTTCCTGAACATCGAAGGGATTGCCCGAAAGGTACTCTTCCATGTTATGTTCCTGGGATGGGACAACATCATCCTCAGACTTCCCTGGCTAAAGGAAGTCAACCCCACCATTGACTGGGTCAAACAGACCCTCACCTTCGACGAACCACTTGATCAATTGAAAGATCTCTACCTTGACCATGTCGCCGACACCAAATGACACAATGATCACTTCTGGAAACCCCCACCAAAACCACCACACCATGTCCATGTCGACGCTATCACTCATGCTCGACTCTTCGAATACAATAACTGGAAAGAAGAGAACCAGTTCATTGACTGCGCCCAGCTCAACTGCAGCATCTTCAGAATCATTCGCTGCCAAAACCGATTCATTCCAATGGGATCCCCCATCATCACCCGCCTTACCCAAGCAACCGAACTTGCTATGGCCACTGAGAAGGCCAAACCCAAGACTATCCTTCCACCTGAATACTCCAACTTTGCCTCCATCTTCTCAAAAGAAGCTACGGACCACGTACCACCATCACGTCCCTACGATCACGAGATTAACCTCGATGATTCATTCATTCCCAAAATTGGGAAAATCTATCCTCTCTCTCCCGACGAGTGGACCACCACTGAATCTTTCCTCGATGAGAACCTCTCCACCAGAAAGATCCGTCCATCAAATTCCCCCCAAGCATCACCATTCTTCTTCGTGAAAAAGAAGGATGGAAACCTTCACCCTTGTCAAGACTACCGCTATGTCAACAAACATACCGTTCGTGATGCCTATCCCCTCCCTCTTATCTCTGACCTCATCAATAAACTCCAAGATGCGAAGGTCTTCACCAAATTTGATGTCCGATGGGAATACAACAACGTCCAAATCAAAGACGGACACCAATGGAAAGCCACCTTTGTCATCCACAAAGGCCTCTTTGAACCCACAGTAATGTTTTTCGGTCTTTGTAACTCACCTGCCACGTTCCAAAGATTCATGAATGACTCCTTCCATGACATGATCGCTGAAGGATGGTTAGTCATCTACATGGATGACCTCCTCATTTTCTCCCCTGATGAAAACACTCATGAGGAACATACTAAACATGTCCTACAATGCATGATGGAACTCGACCTCCATCTCAAACTTGAAAAATGCAACTTTGCCACCACTGAAGTTGAATACCTCGGCATGATCATCAAACCCAGTCAACTCGCCATGGACCCCGTCAAACTAGATGGTATTGACTCATGGCCTACTCCCGCCAAAGTCAAAGACATCCGCTCTTTCCTCGGGTTTGCTAATTTCTACAGACGATTCATACCCGACTACTCCAACGTTGCCTGCCCACTTATTGACCTCACCAAGAAGGATCTCCAATGGCAATGGACATCTCATTGCCAAGAATCTTTCGACACCCTCAAATCTCTCTTCTTGTCAAAACCCGTTCTCCACATGCCTAACCTCACTGCCCCCTTCACCATTGCCACTGACACCTCCAAATTCGCCTCAGGAGATATCCTTCTCCAGACTGACTCCAATGGAGAATGGCACCCTTGCTCCTATCTCTCACAATTCTTCTCCCCCGCCGAACAGAATTACGACATCTATGACAAAGAACTCCTCGCCGTTCTCCATGCGTTAAAGTCCTGGCGTCACTACCTCCAAGGGTCCCCCTTTTCCGTCCAAGTCTTTACCGACTACAAGAACCTCACCTACTTCTGCAAACCCCAAGCACTGAACCGACACCAAGCGCATTGGCTGCTAGATCTTTCAGATTTCGATCTAAAGATGATTCATGTACCTGGCAAACTCCTTGCTGGGCCCGATGCCCTCTCTTGTTGTCCCAATCGTCTCCCCAGTTCCGATCTCAACAACAAAGGAGTCACCCTCCTTCCCCCCTCACTCTTTGTGTGTACCATTGATGCTGCCCTACATCATTGCATCCAATCCTCCTCCACCAGAGACCCACTTGTTCTCCAAGCCCTCCAATCCATGAACGAGGATATTCCTCCTGCATTCCGCTCCCGCCTCTCAGGCTGGCAGTTAGATGCCGGTATTCTTACATACCAGGGCAGAGTATACATACCTGCCGATGATGAACTCCATCGTTCCATCCTCCAATGCTGCCATGATCACAAGACTGCCGGACACCCCGGTTATCTCAAAACCTGTCAACTTGTTGCCGCTGAATTCTGGTGGCCTGGCCTTGCCACTTATGTCTGCAAATATGTTGAAGGCTGTGCCACCTGTCAACAGAACAAAGCCAACACCCATCCCACCGTATTGCCACTCACCCCGATCAAGTCCTCCGCTTCTTGCCCATTCCAGCAGGTCTCTTGTGACCTGATTATGGATCTACCTGTGTCTTCCGGATTTGATTCCCTACTGGTCGTGGTCGACCATGGGCTTACTAAGGGGGTAATTCTCTGCCCTACCAAGAAATCCATCACCGCCGAGGGAATTGCCGCCCCCTTTTTCCACAAAGTCTATCTTCAATTTGGACTCTACGACAAAGTCATTTCCGATCATGGTCCACAATTTGCCTCTGCCTTCATCAAGGAGCTTGGAAAACTCCTCAACTACGACCTCTTCCTTTCCACCGCCTACCACCCCCAATCTGATGGGGAAACTGAATGAGTCAACCAGGAAATGAAAACCTACCTACAAATCTTTTGTAAAAATAAACCTGGGCCAAAAAAATCTCTCACACCAAATTCACCCATAATCACCACCCTCACTCCATCACTAACCAATCTCCGTTCTATCTCATGATGGGATATGAACCCTGCGCCCTCCCCTCAGTGATCTCCAACTCCACTTTACCTGCCGTTGAGTCCTGCCTAAAATCTGTTATGATTCAACCTGGGGGCACAAGTACCCGGTCACCTGTACTCATTTCCTTTCCCTTTTCTTCTCTCATCCACTGCTGTCCCAACCAGACAGTCTTCTCTTCCACCCTCTCTCCTCCTCACGTACTCTCTCATTGACTCGTCCACTGCCTTGACATCCCTAGGTCATTCAATGACTACCCCACAGCATCTCTGACCCTAGCCCTTCCAGTGGCTGTACCTACACAGCCACCATTCTCTCCGATCATCTGATGGCTGTTCCACAGCCTCTCAAATCCTACTCCTCTCGGTGGCGACACCTATACTGCCACTGTCCCCTATTCCCTCCGATCATCTAATGGCTGTCCCACAGCCTCTCTGATCCTAACCCTCCCGATGGCTATGCCATCTTATTCCTATCCTCCCTGATCACTCGTGGCTGTCCCACAGCCTCTCTGATCCTAACCCTCCCGATGGCTATGCCATCTAATTCCTATTCCCTCCGATCATTTGACAGCAGTCCCACAGCCTCTTTGATCCTAATCCTCCCGATGGCAGTGCCATCTCATTCCGATTCTCCCCGACCTGGCTCTCTCTGCTGTCTTCCTATTTCTCCCGAGCTATTCCTATTTATCCCGAGCATCACAGCCTTGACTGCGTATGCGATGCATCTTCTCGTGATCTTATGTGTCTCTTCACGCGACGCGTTCCTTACCTAACATGCACCGAGCCTGCCCTAACTTATATCCAGGCTCCACTTGAACTCTACTGTACTACTATAAATACCCACTCCCCTATGGAGTTGTATCTCTAACTTAGACCTACACAATATATAGTGTAGACCCACTCCTAGCAGTCTTCCTCTCTGTCAAGGATCCCTTCCTCTGCTCATAACGTCTTGTGCCCCAGGAGGGCATCCAAGTTCAAACTAGTAGCTGGTCTTCGCTACTCACAGAAGATCCTTCTTTCCCGTCTCAAGAGCGATAGTCGCTAGAGGAGGCAGACCTCTAGACAACTGGACCATTGACCAACAAGGGTCAATAGGTAGTTGAGTATCTCTGTTGGCCAGAACTCAACTAGTGGATCCACCACCCGCACAGGGACTTCACAGAGTCCTTTACTGGACTTCTTTCCCAGGAAGAACCCCTCGACGTCTCATCCTCATTACTGCAACTATACGTCAGGGAGTAGTGCTAAGAAGCAGTAAGCCTTAGCAACCTTCGACATCTCGGTGCCCTCGGACCTCTTCGAAGGAGTAGCCAACAAGACCAGGTCGTCCCATTGTGCCAGGATAGATGCCAATCATCTACCCGGACAACCAACCAGTGGTCGACAGTATGGATTCATGGATCATCTGTCAACTCTGCATTACCCTTGCAAGGAGTGCTAGAGAGTCGGTCGGATACACTTTGGTGTACCATTGTTAC
This sequence comes from Boletus sensibilis, assembly GCA_038092655.1. Lineage (NCBI taxonomy): Eukaryota > Fungi > Basidiomycota > Agaricomycetes > Boletales > Boletaceae > Boletus > Boletus sensibilis. The sequence continues at coordinate 61,178 of JBBPQU010000008.1, read as the reverse complement.
ACGGTCATAACAAAATCCCTCTCCACCACTCAAGATGAAGCTCTTGCATCTCACGAACTCACCAGACAAACCATGGCTGCTCATACTCGTCGAAAGTTCTCCCCATTCGTCCTTGGAGACAAAATCTGGCTTGAGGCCAGAAACCTCAAATGGCAGATCATTAACCCTAAGTTTGCCCTGAAATGCAAAGGACCATTCACTATCACGAAGGTCCTATCCCCTATCTCCTACCAACTCCACCTCCCAAAGACTTGGAAGATTCATCCTGTCTTCCATGCCACCCTCTTATCGCCCTATCGCAAAAATGATGTACATGGTTGGAACTTCCCGGCTCCACCACCTGACCTTATCACCGGCGAAGAAGAATACAAAATTGAAAAGATCATCCGACACCGCAGAACCACCAGACACCACTCCTTCCTGATCCGATGGAAGGGATATTCTGCTGAAGAAGACTCATGGGTCTCCGAGCAGGACTTGAAGAATGCCAACTCCGCCTTGAGGGCATATAAGAACCTCCATGCCTCCGTTTTTCCCCCATCCTCATCTCACCATTAAACCATCACCATGTCCTTTGAAAACAATGCCCCCTCCATCTCCATCTCCACTGAATCGTCCATCACTCCACCTACACCTCTGGGCACTCCGATTATTGATGAAGATGCTCCTACTCAGTGTGCTGGATGGGGCCCTTCTCTTTGGCCTCTTGGGGAGCCTGGTCTCCCACCTGTATCTATCACTACATTGCCAGTTTCCATAGTTTCTGTCAATGTCCCCCTCCATGCTAACACTCTTCATTCCGATTACGCCATGCATCAGGTGTCCTCCCGTCTCCATCACCATATCCACAACCCCCGCATGGCGTTGGCCATCTCTGCTCATTGCGACGTGGATTCCACCATCTTTTCTCTTTATTCCGCCTATCTCCAAATCGCTCGCATCTCCGCTATCGCTACTTGCCTTGATGCCGGTGACACCGATAATTCTTTTTATGCCACTCTCCTTAGATCCATTCAAAGGAATCTCACTGAACACCTTGTTGTCGCCTTCCACAAGCTTGATACCCTTGAGTTCTTCGAAGAGATAGATCACTACTTGCGGCAGTTGTTCCTAGGACAGAGACTGTCAGAAACCCCTTCTACTCCATCCGCTGTAGAGAAGATAGCTTGGATGACCTGCTGGAACAAGTGTTCCGGTCAGAGCTTGAAGGATTAGTTAGAAGGGTATGAAATTTCTGTCCCTAAAGGGATTCCAGGCGGAGGCATCGAAGATAGACCTGAGCGTACTATACCCGGTGGATATTAGAAAGTCTGGGGTGAGTCCGGACTAAACAAAGGTGAGTCCAAGAGTCTGAGAATGGAGCGGACGTGGAAAAAGACGGAGTGCAGTGTGCGGAAAGGCGTATGACAATGAGAACGATGGTGTTCTCTGCGGAGACCCACATTGGGTGGTTGACGAAGACAGTTCAGATGGGCGACAAATGATAGTGAGAATCCAACGGGAGGAAACTGAGCATTACCAAACCAGCCAACAGGACTTATACTCTAAGGTACAATCCAGACAGGTAAGTAACGAAATAAGGGTTGAGAAGAGTCCGAGTAAAAGGTAAATGAGATGAGACCAGTACGGAGATGAGATAGTACGGAGATGAGATAGTACGGAGATGAGATATGTCCATAATGCTAGTGTATTTGACGTGCTAGTCGCCGTCTTACTATCTGAGTCCAATAACAGGGAAAGTAGGTAGATGAAGGGGAAACAGATTCCGGACTGTTCCGGACTGTTCCGGACTGTTCCGGACTGTTCCGGACTTACCACGGACAACGGACTGACTTACCGGACTGAGCGGACTGATGGATATGGATCAGGTGCAGTGCAGATTGATAACAGAGGAGTGTTCAGCGCGCAGACTAAAGGCTAAGGCCACCAGATGGGACGGAGAATGGGAAAATGGAAGGCTACAACCGTAGGGAGTGGATGCTCTCTACATCTGTAGGGGACTTAGAAACTGACTGTCCCAGTCAGGTCCTCGTGTTGTCGGACACACGGAGGTTGGAGTCTGAAAGGAACAATAGCGGGTTTAAAACATGTGCACCACAATCCACTGATCTTTTCCCCATCTCCCTTCACCATGTCCTCCTTCCAAAGTAGACTTGCCACTATTTCCCAACGCAAGGACCCAATAGGTGTCCAGTGGATGACCGCAAAGTGGGCCATCGAGCTCGCGTCCGAACGTATTGTCAGATTGGCCGCTGCCACTCCGGATGTGAAGGAGGAATTGTTGGATGACCGGAAGCAGTGGCTGGCGGATTGGACCAGTGCAATGGTATGTCGTGGAGTTCTGGGCGCGAGTCCGGGAGCTAATCTGGCCTTAGGACCATCTCCTGGAGACTGTCGACAAGGCATCAAAGGTCAGCGTCGGAGCGGAATTCGATGACGATCTGAACGTCATGACTGCGGAGGCCGAGAAGACACACACCTGCTGGACCGAAGAGTTCGCAGTGCCCCCTCTGAGCTTGCCTGAGCTGGAGCCGATGTCAATGCAGATGGAGGTCGAGGAGGTTGTGGAGACAGTAAGGGTTCCGGTTCCGGAAGCAAGGGGAGTGTCGTCCGAGGCCGTGTCTGGGCTCTCAGACGCCTCGTTCGTGAGGCGTATGGGGGGAAACAAGGTGAGTGCCTTTGTCGGAATCCGCTGTCCACACCTGGATTGATTTATCTGGTTATAGTGCACTGGGACGTTCAATGAGGATGCGTCAGACGAGGAAGTAGGATCCGTTACGATGGAGATGAGAGTGATCCAGCCAGAGCCGTGCGAGAAGTGTGTGAAGGGCGGGTTGGAGTGCACTGGACCTGAAGGTGCTGCCTGTGAGAGGTGCGTTAAGGTGAAGGCGAAGTGCAGTCGGTCGACCAGATGTGGAGGGCAAAAGAAGGGGAAAGTGGAGGTAGAGGTTGTGGATAAGTATTTCTACTCTTCCTTCGTGATACCGGACTGACGGATGCTTAGCGTGGTCGTCTCGGATTGTGCAGGCGAGCACCTCGCGCGACCAAGACTCTCCGGAGGTTATGATGCTCACGGAGTCCGAGGTTGAGGAAGCGTGTCTGGTCAGAGGGAAAGGGAAGGGCAAGGCGGTGCCTAAGAAGGTCGCAGCTGGTATCTCTGGACGGTCTGATGCGGCAAAGACATGGGACCATGCAGTTCAGAATCTGCTCCGTCTGCAGGGGCGGGTTCATGAGATCCAGTCCAGTATGAAGGTGCTGGAGGTGGAACATGGAGAAGTGATGGGGGAAATGGATGAGGTGATGGACAAGCTCCGTAAGATCCAGTAGGTCTGCGCTGCTCCTTGTCTTCTTTTTTGTACAATGTATCTGTCCGTATTTGTTGTGAATCAACCTGTCCAATCAGTCCAAGTCCAAGTCTAGTCTGTGTTCATGGTCTAAGTAAGAATAAGAGAATAAGCAATAGTAAAAATCATATAAGGAATCGAACCAGGTGTGAGTGTCCGACTCGACTTGCGTTCTTTGGTTTTCTTTCGGATTCTTTTTCGGATTGTCCTGGACGCGGGACCATATGTACGGAAAGGGCGCAGTGTCTCAGTACGCGATCGAATGAAAATGGAATATTACTACGGATTCATGGAGACATGTTCGGAACTAGAGAGAGAGAGAGAGAAAATGACGGAACGACTGTCTGTTGGATATGTATGTACAGAAAGACTTTCTGTTGATATTTTTAGTATTTTCCTTTTTGATTGGGTTACGAAACGGAATGAAGGTGCTCGCCGGACTAAACCCGGGGTAAGATGGAGATCTATAGTATCGGAATGACGTTATTTGGTTATTTGGTTTTATTCGAAGCTGTCTGCTAATGGGTCTTCTTCGTCATGCTCTTTGACATCTTCTTCTACCAGCTTGTCCAAGTCTTCGTCATCGAGTCCGGTGAGTCCTGAGACTTGGACCGATGTCTGAAACCTAGGGTAATAAGGTAGTAGACAGAATGCCGCATATCGCAGCTTGGATACCGCTCCGTCCAACTCCGCCAGTACGTACAATCCTCCGGGAGTCCGGCGAAGGACCACCATCGGACTGAGATACCTTGGCTTCATTTTCTGGTTGAGTTCCTTTTCGACTCTAGTATTCCGGACCAAAACTAGACTTCCAGGTTGGAAATCGTAGTCTTGGATCCAGTTCTTGAATGCTGCCTCGAAATGTTTGACAGACTCGAAACGAGCCTTTTCGACTTGCTGTCGAATTGCATCTATGTCCTCCTGACCCTTTTGGAGCTGTCAGGCTCTCCAAGCGATCAGTCTGGACGGGGAAAGCAGATCAGTATCGGGGAGCGGTACGAGAAAGGTTGCTTCAGATAGGTCAAAGGGAAAGAGTGGCTTGACGCCATAAGCCATGTAATAGGGGGACAAACCGGTTGATCTAAGGATTGTCACTTACTCGGCCCAAAAGACCGAGTGAGCGGCAGTATGCCAGTGAAACTCCCCCCCATCGGAAGTTTTAACGATGGCCTCCCGGACATCAAAGTGCCTTCACTCAATGATTCCGTTTGCCTGCGAATTGTAGGGGGAGATGCGGATGTGTTGGATATGATATCTGTCTGCCAGGACTTCTAAGGCTTGGATGAAAGCGGGTCCATTGTCAGTAACGATCTCAGATAAAGCACCCCCCCAGCACAGGATATCTTCGAAAATAAAGGCTGCAAGAACAGCAGCGTTCTCGGACCGAAGCATATGCCACTCCGGATATGCTGTGAGAGCGCACCGGGCTTGGACGATATACCGGTACCCACCGGACTTAGGCATAACCATAGTGTCCAGGTGAGCTTTCCGAAACAGACCACCAACGATTGGGACGGTAGGCGGAATGTGAAGTTTCCGGGTCTGGTGCACTTGATATTGGTGACATGTCCAGATGAACCACTTGACGTCGTCGACCAGCATTGGCCACCAGAAGCGGAGCAACAGACGGGTCCGGACGGAGAAGACACCCTTGTGTCTGACACTATTGTGAGCCTCCTGGATGAGTCCGTAACGTCGCTGCTCCGGGGGTATGAGCTGATGGCGTCCGTGTGGCTCACAACGCCATAATGATCCGTTGAGCACAAAGAAGCAGGTGGCAGAATTGACAAAGGACTGGAAGTCTGCATCAGAAAGGTCAGAGGTGCAAACTCGAGTTTCAAGAAAGTCCCAGATCTGTGCAATCCGAGCTTCTTTAGCAACGGCCTTAACGGATCGGGGGAGAATAGGGTTGTCCATCTGGTTGACGGATCCAGTCTCGGACTCAGAATCAGAATCAGAATCGGAAGAAAGAGAAGCAAGGAGGGTAAGGTACGTGGGAACGGGTAAGGGAAGTGGGGGTTTGCTGTCTGAGTGGTAATAAACTCTAGCAATGTTCAAGATAGAGATGGAAGGGAAAGAACGTTCGTTAAGTAAGGAAATAGAAAAGGAATATGCGTTGTCGAGCCAGTCCTCAAAGTCATCTTCGTCAGGTGGATCATCATTGGAAGGGGGACGACACAACAATCTGTCCGGTCTGGAATGATGGGGGGCAGGGATATGAACAAGACAGAAGTGAAATAACAGAATACCAGTGATCCACCAATTGATGGTCGCATTCGGCTGCAAGTCTGGATTGTTAATCATACCTTGGACATATTTAGTGTCCATCTCAACCATAAGGTTGGTGACTCTGAAGATGAAAACTCAGACTGCACACAAGCCGTGAAACAGTCCATAAAGTTCGAGTTTGGCCTGCAAATAGCAGCTCTCAACTTCCGTCCAGCTAATGGATCTAAAACAGTTCGGATAGCGTTTGCCATCCTCTCCATCCTGCGACAAGATATATCCAACTGCTATGATAGAAGTGTCCACAGCAAGGACTACTTCACATCTGGACTCGTAATTGAGGCAGCAGAGCGCAGGGGACTTAATGATCTCATCCTTCAGATGATTCATGGCTAAGCAATGGGAGTTACCCCATTCAAAAGGAACTCCCTTCCGCATCAAGTTGACTAACGGATGAGAGATGGAAGCGAAATCGTGGATGAAGATGTGGACTACTCCGCAGGTACCCAAGAAACCACGGACCTCAGTGAGATTGGTGCACTCCGGCCAGTCTTGGATTTGCTGAACCTTGGCTTCATGTGGAATCTGGCCTTCAAACATGCACTTGTGCCCGACGATAGTTGTGTCCGGAGTGGCGAGTACGAACTTCTTGGCAGACACCGTGGCTCCGACGTTCTGCAGACGCTGTAGGATGTGGTTAACGACAAAGAGATGGTTCCAAATGAACTTCTGGATCAGCGGATGCTCGGGGATGGTCTCATAAGAACCATCCTCTCGCTGATACCGGGTTGTCTCGGATTTCACGGGTAAATTGTCAACAAATGGCATTGTATGATGTGGAATCTCATCTTGAAGGACGAAAGCCATGTCCACTTGGTAGACCTGTACTGCGTTAGTATGTCCCATTGGAAGAGTGGTGAGACAGTGCGGTCCGAGCGGACTATTGAACGTCGTCATGTCGTGAGAGTCAACATGGAGCGGATGTTGGTCATATCCTGCAAATAAGTCCAGCATTCCATAAACCGCATATCCAGCAAATGATTCCATGAGGTGTTTGACAAAAGGTGGGACCAATGAATCCCGAATGGTGACAGCGTTGAGTGGTTGGAGGTTGTGGACCAACCGGAGAGTCTTTCCGTCCTGCTTGAGCACGCAGAACCAGCAGGAATGGTACGCTGCAGCGGACAGTTCGTAAACTCTGGAGGCAATCCAGTCCTTAATGATCTGGATGGCTTGGTCCCATGCGGACGGCAGAACCGGTATGTTGCACAGAATTCACAGCATATGAGGGACTGTCGGTATCTTGACCGGAGGGAAGTACTGTTCGTCACGACGACCTCGTTCAGTCGGAATCCAAGCAAAAGCCTTCTCATGGTCGTGGACTAACCACCGGACCAACTTCAGTTCCTCTGGCAAAAGCCATTTTGCAGGATCAAGGTCCAAAGTGTCCGCACACTCCTGTGTAAAACGGAATCCGGGGGTAAAATCCAGGGGGTGAGTGGGTAACGGAGTGAGTCCGGCAAGCAGATCGTCTGGTAGCCAACGGATGATGCGGAACTCCTCTTCGAGAGGGGCCACGACCGACTGGACCTTTTTAGCGACTGGCTTGTATGCCAGGGAATATAAAACTGGATCAAAGTGATAAACGGATCATAAGGCAGTAATGTGGTCCGGAGTCAAAGTAGATTGAGTGGATGAAAGATAATCGTATGAAGGGGAGATGGGTTGGTAAAAAACAGCATTCGAAGCGCTCGAAAGGGATCGGATAAGCAAAGAAGATACAACGGGTAAGAGAAACAGATAGTCGGATTGACTGGCTCGTGTGTGGGACTCTCCCCAACCTTGCGGCGGATCATCGATACTCAAAAATCCATCTCAACGACGGACTGATGGTTTGCACAGTGCAATCCTTTACGACAACGAGGACATCCTTCCGTCCAAGGACAAGTAGGTAGTTTATACTCTTTTCCAGAGTTAGGGTCATGTAAGGTAATCATTTGAGCACCGTCTGGAAAGTCGTCGGTAGTAGTGGACATAAGGCAATGAAACGGGCAACCAAGAAGAAGGTCAAAGTTCGTGTGAGGAATTACTTGAATCTGGAGGGAAATCTCCCCAGATCCGAAGTCTAGACGGAGGTTCTCTACAACTCTGAGCGTCGACTCCATAGAGGTGTTGGCATTTGACATGGTGATTGCATGGTCCAACCGGACTGGGAGTCCGAGGCTCTCCCATACCCGTTTAGGCATGGCGACGATCTCGGACCTGGTGTTGAGGATGCATGAGATAGTCTGGCCGGTTTCAAGAATCCTGGCCTCTAGCGACTGGAGCGGTAAGCTATGGAGCACTACGATGTCTCCGTCAGCATTCCAGAGTATATGGTCACCATAATCCCGTTCGACAGCTCCCAGGTCACAACGACCGGAAAGTTCGTTAACCTGTACAACATTAGTAGAGGATATGCGCTTAGTAGTGGTGAGATCGCGGAATTGCTTCCGGAACTCAGGTGCAACAGCGAAAAGGTCCTTTACAGGGACTGGGATGCTTGTCTTGAGTACCTAGTTGAGGACGCGCTTCAGGGCAGTATCGTCCTCAAGCGGAAATGAGTACCTATATTGATTCGTAGATGGGTAGGAGGGAGGAGGTATGTTAGCGACGGGTTGCTTAGACGAAATGTTACTAGGGCCTGATAGTGCAGGCCCAGATGATGACGACCCTAATCCTGAGGTGGTCCGGACGATGGGTGCGGAATCCTTGACAGAGATAGGCGTGAGTCTGAGCGGTTCTCTGCCAGTCCGTGCTTCCCTCTGGATCTCTGGAGATTTGATCTCCTCAGATACCGTAGTGGAACGAGGACCCGGATGATTGGTCTTGTGTGACAGGACTTGAACTCTGTCGAAGCGGACTTTCTTTCCTTTCAGATCCTTCGCTGTTTGTTCCACTTGGAAACTCGCCCAAGACTGCACAATGTAAGGCTGGAACTCCGGATCGGTAAGCAACAGGTCCGTAGTATGTTCTACGGATGCCATGAAAGCCAAAGGCTCAATGTCTAAGATAGCATCAGTATCTGGGTAAGTCACGGACAGAATTCCTGCGGTCATATAGGGTGGAATGTTTTTACTAGTTGAGGCAACTGAAGTGGCCTGCTCTGCAATGATTCGGTCAATGCAATCTCGGATACAGTTGCACCCGGTAATGCGCGGAATGTGTCTACCATCAGGGAGGTAGAGATGGCCATCCGATCCTCTACCTGCCTTGCCGGTCCAGATGTATTCATCCACATGAGGGCATTCACCCATGAAGTGACCGAAGGTGTCACAAAAGGCGCATGTCTGAGTCCGAATGGCGGACTGAAGTTGCTGTCGGTTAACTACCATGCTTTCTTGTTTAATAGCCGGAGCCACGAGTTGAGGGGTGGGCGGATGAGACATAGGCATGGACGGGATCGGATTTGCCCATGCGGGAAAATAGGGATGCTGTGGGGTATTAGCGGACCCCCCTGAGAGGTTAGGCCGTAAGGCGGATCCGGTTAGCAAGAACTTCACAGCTTCTATGGTGTCGTCCTTCAGGTAAGGGTCTTTGGGGTGATGATTGGGCTTGATGATTGACAGGCGGTGTTGGATTCGATCAGCGAGGTTGTCCGGGAATCTGTACAGGAAGAGGGCATCATGGTCCATGTTAGATAACTTTCCATTCTTGATGAGGACTGTCGCAACCTTCTTGAACTTCCACTGGTATTCCCCAAGGTCGTCTTGGCTTCGCATAGGTTTTACGTGGTACTCATCTATGAGATATTGTATGTCAGCGTGGCAGTAACGATTACTTCCTTCACATCCAGGGTATAATTTTTTGACTGCGAGGACAAAGTCGTCCCACTGAGGAGCGTTTCTGGAGGCTTCGTTGAGGAGTTCCCAACCCTCGGCTTCCTCTAGCGCTGCGTAGCAGATAGTGGCTTTGATTCTGAGCTCGTCCGTTAGTCTGGCAGTGGTTCCGATGATGTCCACATCTTCAAGGAAGCGCAGAAGCAGCGCCGGAGTTTTCCCGTCAAATTTTGGAGCGTTCTGGATTCCCCGGAGGGGCATCTGATAGTTGGGGACAGCCATAGGGGTGACGGGTAGTGGTGGTGGGATTGCTCTGGTTGATCTGGTTGGGGACAGAAGTGGCAGTGAAGCGTTCGGAAGGGTCGGAGGTGCGATGAAGGAAGCAGATGAGGGCTGGAAGAGATAAGATAGGGACGGAGAAGATGATGAGGCTGAAGGTGATGTGGGTGCGGACAATTGTGAAGAAGAGCGCATTAATGATGTTAGAGGCGAGGAAAATAATCCAAGGGGGAAAAGTGTCTCCCTATCACGTTGGGGTGTAGATTGTATAAATCCTCCAGGAATGAAGGGTCAGAAGGAGTGGTCATCCTGGATGCCGTGAAGTTCTAGACTTTCTGATGTGTCTGAGTCCGAGGCTGCTGACGGTGTCAAAGTGAGGAATGGAGGAGAGGGCAGAAATGAGCTCAGGGAAGAGCTTCCGAATGGGTCAGCAGGTGGCTGTCCGAGAGGTAGGGTTGACAGAGTAAAGTCTAACAGAAGAGTGAAATTCGACGCCGAGATCTCGGGCAGATCTGCAGATTGGTTATGAAATGCGTTGACAGGAGAAACCGGTATGAGGAAATGAGAGTCTTCGGAAATTTGCAGTTCCCAAAGCTGTGTCAGTAAATTTTCAAGTTCTTGGTGCTGGGGGTTCGGCCTGAGTGTTCTCCTGGACGTCCCTTGAGAATCCCTCGCGGTGGGCTCCAGTTGTAAAGAAGATAGCTTGGATGACCTGCTGGAACAAGTGTTCTGGTCAGAGCTTGAAGGATTAGTTAGAAGAGTACGAAATGTCCGTCCCTAAAGGGATTCCGGGCAGAGACATCAAAGCTAGACCCAAGTGTACTAAACCTGGTGGATATTAGAGAGTCTGGAATGAGTCCAGACTGAAGAAAGATGATTCTGAGAGTCCGAGAACAGAGCAGACGTAGAAAGAGACGGAGTGTGGCGTGTGGCAAGGTGTATGACAATGAGAATGACAGTGTTCTCTCTGGAGACCCACATTGGGCAGTCGATGAAGACAGTTCGGACAGGCAACAAACAATAGTGAGAATCCAACGGGAGGAAACTGAGCATTACCAAACCAGCCAACAGGACTTATACTCTAAGGTACAATCCAGACAGGTAAGTAACAAGATAAGGGTTGAGAAGAGTCTGAATAAAAGGTAAATGAGATGAGACCAGTATAGAGATGAGATATGTCCGTAATGCTAGTGTATTTGACGTGCTAGTCACCATCTTACTATCCAAGTCCAATAAGAGGGAAAGTAGGTAGATGAAGGGGAAACAGATTCTGGATTGTTCTGGACTTACCACAGACAACGGACTGACATACCAGACTGAGCGGACTGGCGGATACAGATCGAGTGTGGTGTGGATTGATAATGGAGGAGTGTTCAGCATGCGGACTAAAAGCTAAGGGCACCAGATGGGATGGAGAATGGAAAAATGGACGATTACAACCATAGTGAGCAGATGCTCTCTACACCGGTCTTGGTTGCAACTGGTTGCAATCAGTCCAGTTGCCATGTAGGACCACTTAGGACCGGTTTTTTTCGATCCAGTTGCTGGTTGCAGGATCCTGAGAACTAATTTGGACCAGTTGTGGACTGGTTGCCTTATTTGGACATAAAAAACCGGACTGAACCGGACTTTAAAACACTAAAAGCAACTCACTGACAACTACATAATAAAGTGGGAAGCTCTATATGAACAAGCAAGGGTGGGTGAAACCCACGCCATTGACTTGTTAGAAACACACACAAGGAGATTGATCATAGATCAGATCTTTAAAGAGGGTAAACACCAGATGACCCTAAAAGAATATGTCAAAGAAATCCGCTGGGTTGGCACAGCACAAGAAGCATTGGATTTTATCTGAGGTGGTACAGATCAGAGATTCGAGAACACAAAGAAGGATCCAAATGCAATGGACATCGGAGCCACTAACTCTGGTTGTTACAACTGTGGTTTCTTGGGGCACAACACCTGAGATTGTAAGAAGACCAAAGTACAATGTCCTGACTGTAAATGGTTGGGCAACAAGTACAAAACCAGCTGCAAAAGAGCAGGCCAAGATATCTGTGCCACTGACAATGGCACAACCTCCTGGGATGAGGCTAAAAACACCGAAAGCACCAACTCTAAAGGAAAGGGTCGTAATGTCACCATAGCGATACATGGTATGAGTTTTGAAGAAGCCCACACCTTCTTCCGTGATGTCAAAGTCGGTGAGAACAAGAAGTTGGGAAAAGCCTAAGTCCAGGGCACGAAACCAGGTATGCCAAGGATGGAAATTTAGAAAATAATAAAAACAGATTTAGTAAACTAACAGTCAATGAGATCCCAGATAATCAAGAATTGATGCATGTATTTCATTTTCATAAATCAAATTTGCCGTCAGAGGGGCCTTCCGAAAGAGAGCTCGGCAGGGACGTTAAATCTATGCTTAATTCCTCTAAACAAAACAACAACAAAATTAAGGATGAAATCCCAGAAGAAATATTCATAAGAAATATAAAAACAGCTAATGAAATTGTTATGCCTATTCAGGTTGCTCCTATCATGCAACACAAAAACCTTACAAATGTAGAAGTCCTTCTTGATAGTGGAGCTAATGCTATTTTCATAGATCGAAACTGGGCGGAGAAAGTCAAACTCCCACTTATTAAATTATGTTATAAACTTCTAGTCTTTAATGTAGACGGAACTAAAAATCAAGCTGGAAATATAACCCACACTGCAGATCTCATGCTTCAATTCCAGGAACACTGCAAAAGAGTCTTTGCAGAAGTCACCAACCTCGGAAAGAATGCTGTAATCCTTGGATATAAATGGCTAAAATACCACAACCTTACATTGACTGGGTAAAGGGTATTTTAAAGATGACGAGATGCCCCAGACACTGTCATGCCCTTCAGGAAAAACCCATTTTTCTCAGGTTAATTGAAAAAGAAGAAGAGGACATTCAGTATCAGGTTCATGTAGTAATCCACACTTTGGAAGCAGAAAAAGATAAACAAACACCAAAAATAGAAAAGAAGCCAGAGGAACTTGTTTCTCCAGAATATCACAAATACTTGCATGTCTTCTCTAAGAAAGAATTGGAAAGGATGCTGATTAGAAAACTGTGGGATCATGCTATTGATTTGAAGGACTCATTCAACCCCAAGAAGGATCACATCATTCCCTTATCCGTCACAGAACAGGAAGAAGTTTCCATGTTCATAGATGATTAATTATGGATGGGCTATATTCATCCCTTGAAATCACTGTAGACATCCCCCATGTTCTTCATTCCTAAGAAGGATGGCAAGAAACGCATGGTACAGGATTACTGCTATCCTAATGAACACACAGTTTGAAATAATTATCCGCTCCCGCTCATTTCCCAATTTGTGGACAAACTAAAGGGAGCTAAACTATTCACAAAAATGGATCTAAGATGGGGCTACATAATGTCCATATCAAGGAAGGCAATGAATGAAAAGCCACTTTCGTTTGCTTCAGAGGAGCTTACAAACCCCTTGTCATGTATTTCAGGTATGCAACAGCCCCGGAACTTTCCAAGTGATGATGAATGAAATCTTCACAGATATAGAAGACATTGTCATTGTCTACATCAACGATCTTATGATCTTTACAAAAACAGATAACCAAGAAGACCACGACAAGATCATACTCAAAGTTCTTCAATGCCTAGAAGAAAATGGTTTATTTGTAAAACCAGAAAAATGTTCTTTCCACACTACAGAAGTGGATTTCCTCAGAATGATCGTGGGAAAAGACAGAATAAAAATGGATCAATCCAAAGTAGACACCATTTTGAAATGGCCAGAACCTACGACCCTAAAGGGAGTCAAAAGCTTTCTTGGTTTGGCAAATTTCTATTGAAGATTCATACAGGACTACTGTTACGACCATGTAACAATGAAACACCAAGGTGTATCCAAGTCTAGTCTTCCTACGGTTGCAACAACCGAGGGTCCTAGGGCTTATGACTGGCCTAGGTCTTAGCTCTGCAACAGAGGCTAAGAGGCAGTGATAGCTAGGAACCAAGCCTAGTATTGAGGGCAAGAGAGAGAAGAGAGTGAGCTGGGTGAAGAGAGACTTTACACTGTAGATTGTGTAGGTCTAAGTTAGAGATACAAAGTACTGAGAGAGAGGCTTTATATACTGTGAGAGATATAGTTCAAGCGGAGCTTGAATAAGTTAAGGGCAGGTAAGACGTGAGTCATGTGATGAGTCGCGTCGCGAACGTGACTAGGTAAAGGGAGATGACGTGTGTGAGAGAACGTGTTAGGAGGCAGTGTCTATCAGGATAAATAGGAACAGATTGGAAAGAATAGGAACATATCGGGAGGAACCGGGTTGGGGAGAATAGGATCAAAGAGGCGGTCCAAGGCTATGCTCGGGAAGAACCGGGTCGGGGAGAATAGGATCAGAGAGGCTGTGCGAGGCTGTGCCGAAGCAGTCCTCGAAGGCTGTGTCCTGCACAGCATATTCTGCGAGGGAGGCGATGATGTCGTTCCAGAGGAAAGATCCTGGAATGAGCGAGTCGAGGATAGGTGAAGGGATGGGTGAAGAAAAGGTAGGGGGTCCACCACTTGTAACAACTACGCCCAAGTGGTGAGACCCCTTAATAACTTGCTGAAAAAGGATCAGCCCTTTGAATGGAAAGAAGTCCAGCAAACAGTGTTTGATACACTTAAGCAGAAGTTTATGACAGCCCCAGTCCTAGCATTCCCAGATAATGATTCTAAATTCCAACTTGAAACCAATGCCTTGGATTTCACAACAGGCACAGTATTATCAATAGAAGAAGATGAAAAATGGCACCTGGTAGTGTTCTCTTTGCACAGCATGTCTCCGCAAGAACAGAACTACCCCATTGCTGACAAAGAAATGCTTAGTATTATTTGTGCCCTAGAAATTTGGTGACATTACCTGAAAGGCACATGGCATCAATTTGAAATTTGGAATGACCCCACCAATTTACAATATTTTATGAAATCACAGGACTTGAGCCAACGCCAAGCACGGTGGAGCCAGTGGCTCACACTGTTCAACTACCTCTTCTGCCACAAGCCTGACACTACTAATACAAAAGCCAATGCTTTATCCAGAAGAAAAAACCATATAGAGGGCATTGAAAATGATAATAAGGGTATTACTATGATACCACCGGAATGGATACAAACCTTACCAGTTGAAATCCGTGATAAAGGCAAACAATTCTTACAAAAAATAAAAAAAGCCATGCATCTCCTCAAAGAAGGTCATGTAAAAGAACTATGCACAAAGCACGGTGCAGTTCAAGATGAGGATGGCACAATTAAAAAAGAACACTGTTATTATGTCCCAGAAGCAGACGCCTTATGTCTAAAAATAGTAAAAGCCTGCCATGACACCCCTGTCACTGGTCATCCTGGTTACGAGAAAACCATTGAGCTCCTAAGTTGGAGTTACTGGTTGCCCTCTATGACCAGATTCATAAAAGAATATGTATCACATTGTGATTGATGTGCATGTATGAAGGGCTCTAATCAAGCTCCACCCAGACAGTTATGTCCTCTTGAGGTACCTAGTGTGCCTTGGGAACATGTCTCTGCAGATTTCACCACAGATCTGCCTATATCCAATGGTTACAACTCAATCCTAGTGGTTATTGATTGTTTCTCAAAAGAAATTGAGTTCATCCCATGCACTAAGACTGCAATGGCCTTTGATACGGCCAAACTGTATCTTCATAATGTATGGAAAAATCACAGATTGCCCTGCATCATTGTATGGGATCGTGGCCCACAATTTGCCAGGTTATGCAGGACGTTTATAAACACCTGGGAATTACCTCTAAATTATCCACATCACATCATCCACAAACAGATGGACAAACAGAAAGAATAAACAGGGATTTACAACAGCATCTCTGCATGTTCTGCACAGAAAAACAGAATGATTGGGCAGATTGGCTCCCGATCGCACAATTCTCCTATAATTCGAAGATCAGCGCATCTGCAAAGAAAACCCCTTTTGACGTAACATGTTCCTATCAGCCAAGGATGGGATTTGAACAATGTGTATCCAAGGCACCCGCAGCCAAGGATTTTGCTGAGTCTATGTGCAAAATGTTAGAAGAAACTAAAAATAACCTATTAAAGGCACAGGAGCAAATCAAGCTCCAAGCCGATAAACAACAATCAGAAGCACCTCAGTACACTATCAGTGATAAAGTGTGGCTTGCCACCCAAAACTTGCACTTGACGTGCCAATCAAAAAAATTAACAGAACATTGGCTTCGGCCTTATGAAATCATAGACACTGCCGGCCCCAATGCTTTTAAATTAAGATTGCCAAGATCGATGAAGATCCACACTGTAATCAATGTTTCTCAGTTAAAGCCATACAAAGAATGTCTGCCAGAACAGATAGTGGTACTATTATGATTGGCCTGAGAGTGGACAAGCAGAACTCAGTAAAGCTAGGACAAAGGTAGTGACTCAATGACGGAGTCCAATGATAACTGCCATGAGGGTCTTCCTGTGGTGGTATGACCAACTAGTACATGCTAGAAGGTGGAGACTTCCCTAGCGACGGCTAAGGTGGTTGACGAAGGTGATGGTAACGACTCGAGATGAGCCAGACTTAGAGGGAGGTGAGAGGGGGAGAAGGACAGCAATGTATAAGGTAGACTGAGTAGGTCTAAGCTAGAGTTACATTGATGTAGGGATTCGGTTTATATATTGAGAGAGCCTGAGAAAGTAAGAACATAAAAGGTATAGATGCATCATCGTAGAAACCCACGGAAGGGGATGGAATAAGAGATGATGTGTCGGGACGCGTAAGCATAGAAGATGGTGGAAGGTGGAAGAACAATGCTGATGCATTGTTGACAAATCAATGATGAGTAAAAGAAAGATAAAGGAAACATGTCAAGTGGGGCTCGAACAACTGATGTGGTAGTTCATAGATGCATTAAGGATGTGCATAGGTAAAGAGAAAAGAGTACCGCGAATCATAACATTACTCCCATATTAGATCCTGAATCTCTGATGAAGATCTACTCTAAAGACCGCGGCAATCAGCTCCCGGAGAACCGGTGATGTTAGCCCATGCTTCTGTGCTGTAAGGGTCGTCCTCAACAAAGATATCCTCATGGTCAGGGAATCTATTATTGAAATGATGGTTGAGGGAGTCATTTGGCAAATGACTATGACAATGATGGGTGGTACAACGCGGAGAGTGGCGAGTAGCAGTGGAGGAGTGAGGAGGGGGAACTTGACGAGGAGGAGGTTCACGAGGGGCGGGGGATCTGAGGGATGCGTGCAAAGAACTGGATGATTGTGAGGAGGACGACAAGGGGGTTCGTGCACGGACACGAGGAGGGCCAGGACAATGCCATTGAGGGTGATGAGGGGCCCAGACATGGCATAAGGGGCATTGATAAAGGGTATATGATGTATGCACATGTCCAAGGCGATGGCACACAAAACAGGAACCATGATAGCGAGGGTGTCCATGGTAAAGAGCAATGCGACCAGTTTCTTCGGTGTGAGTGACTTCGGCAGGATCCATGGCTAGGATCTCCTTGGGGTCTAATATGGACGATGATGCGGATGGTGTGGAAGGGGATCTGACAGTCTTTGTCCTAAGGACAACTGCCACAGGTAATGGTCTATCTCCTCAAAGAACTCGAGGATATCAAGCTTGTGGAACGCTACGATCAGGTGTTCGGTGAGACTCCTTTGAATGGATTGGAGAAGGGTGGCATAGAATGAATTGTCAGTGTCACCGGCATCAAGACGGGTAGAGATGGCGGAGATATGAGTGATCTGAAGATAGGCAGAATAAAGAGCAAATATGGTGGAATCTGCATCGCAATGTGTGGAGATGGCCAACGCCATACAAGGGTTGTGGATATGGTGATGAAGGCGAGCCGAGACCTCATGCATGGTGTAGTCGGAACGAAGGGTATTAGCATGAAGGGGGACATTTACAGAGGTTACGGGAGGAGGCAATGTAGCAATAGATACAGGTGGGAGGCCAGGCTCCCCAAGAGGCCACAAAGAAGGGCCCCAACCAGCACACTGAGTAGGAGCATGTTCATTAATAACTGGAGTGCCCAGAGGTGTGGGTGGAGTGATGGATGATTCGGTGGAGATGGAGATGGAGGGAGCATTGTTTTTGAAGGACATGGTGATGGTTTAGCGATGAGATGAGGATGGGGGAAAAACAGACAGATGAAGGTTTTTATATGCCCTCAAGGTGGAGTTTGCATTTTTTAAGTCCCGTTCAGGGACCCATGAGTCTTCTTCGGCGGAATGTCCCTTCCATCGCATCAGGAAGGAGCGGCGTCCAGTGGTTCTGTGGTGTCAGATGATCTTTTCAATTTCGTATTCCTCTTCGCCGGTGATAAGGTCAGGTGGTGGAGCCAGGAAGTTCTGACCGTGTATGTTGTTTTCACAATAGGGTGATAGGAGGGTGGCGTGGAAGACGGGATGAATCTTCCAGGTTTTCGGGAGGCAGAGTTGGTAGGTGATGGGAGATAGGACCTTCATGATGGTAAAAGATCCTTCACATTTTGGGGCAAACTTGGGGTTAATAATCTGCCGTTTGAGGTTTCTGACCTCAAGCCAGACTTTGTCTCCTAGGACGAAGGGAGAGAACTTTCGATGAGTATGAGCAGCCATGACTTGTCTGGCAAGCTCGTGGGATGCAAGAGCTTCGTCTCAAGCGGCAGAGAGAGATTTTAGGCGGGTTTCGACAGTGGGAAGTGTGGAGTTGGGAATCACCGAGGGAAGGGCACGGGGTTCATATCCCATCATGAGATAGAACAGAGATTGATTGGTGACGGAATGAGGGCAGTGATTGTGAGCGAATTCAGTGTGAGAGATCTTTTCGGCCCAAGTACCGGGTTCATTTCCACAGAAGATCCGTAGGTAGGTTTCAACCTCTTGGTTGACTTGTTCGGTTTCCTGTCGGATTGGGGATAATAGGCGGTGGAAAGGGAGAGGTCGTAGTTGAGGAGTTTTCCAAGCTCCTTGGCAAAGGCAGAGGCAAATTGTGGTCCTCAATCAGAGATGACTTTGTTGTAGAGTCCGAATTGAAGGTATACTTTGTGGACAAAGAGGGTGGCAATCCCCTTGGCAGTGATAGATTTCTTGGTAGGGCAGAGAATTACCCCCTTAGTAAGCCCATGGTCAACCACGACCAATAGGAAATCGAAGCCAGAAGACATGGGAAGATCTGTAATCAGGTCACAAGAGACCTGCTGGAAAGGGCGAGAAGCGGAAGACTTGATTGGGGTGAGCGGAGGTATGGTGGGATGAGTGTTGGCCTTGTTTTGTTGGCAGGTGGCGCAACCTTCAACATATTTGCAGACGTAGGTGGCAAGGCTGGGCCACCAAAATTCTGATGTGATGAGTTGTCAGGTTTTGAGATAACTGGGGTGTCCGGCGGTCTCGTGATCATGGCAATGTTGGAGGATAGAACGACGAAGTTCGTCATTGGCAGGCACGTATACTCTTCCCTGGTACGTGAGAATTCCGGCATCTAATTGCCAGTCTGAGAGTCGTGAGCGAAACGCAGGAGGGATATCCTCGTTCATGGATTGGAGGGCTTGGAGGACAAGCAGATCTCCAGCGGAGGAGGATTGGACATGGTGATGAAGCGTGGCGTTGATGGTGCATATGAAGAGTGAGGGGGAAAGAAGGGTAATGCCTTTGTTGTCGAGATCGGAAGTAGGGAGGCGATCGGGGCGGCGAGAGAGAGCATCGGGTCCAGCAAGGAGTTTGCCTGGCACATGAATCATCTTTAGATCGAAATCTGAAAGATCGAGCAGCCAACGCGCTTGATGTTGGTTCAGTGCTTGGGGTTTGCAGAAGTAGGTGAGGTTTTTGTGGTCAGTGAAGACTTGGATGGGGAAAGAGGAGCCTTGGAGGTAGTGGCGCCAGGACTTTAGTGCACAGAGGACAGCGAGGAGTTCTCTATCATAAATGTCGTAGTTCCATTCAGCAGGGGAGAAGGATTGTGAGAGGTAGGAACAAGGGTGCCATTCTCCATTGGAATCAGTCTGGAGAAGGATACCTCTGGAGGCGAATTTGGAGGCGTTGGTGGCAATGGCGAAGGAGGCAGTGAGGTTAGGCATGTGGGGGACGGGTTTCGACAGAAAGAGATCCTTGAGGGTGTCGAAGGATTCTTGGCAATGAGACGTCCATTGCCATTGAAGATCTTTCTTGGTGAGGTCGATGAGGGGTCGAGCGATGTTGGAGTAGTTGGGTATGAATCGCCTGTAAAAGTTAGCAAACCCAAGGAAAGAGCAGACATCTTTGACTTTGGCGGGGGTAGGGCAAGAGGCAATACCGTCTAACTTGACGGGGTCCATGGCAAGTTGTCCAGGTTTAATGATCATACCGAGGTATTCAACTTCAGTGGTGGCAAAGTTGCATTTTTTGAGTTTTAGGTGGAGGTCGAGTTCCATCATGCGCTGTAAGACATGTTTAGTACGTTCTTCGTGAGTCTTTTCGTTGGGGGAAAAGATGAGAAGGTCATCCATGTAGATGACTAACCATCCTTCGGCGATCATGTCACGGAAGGAGTCGTTCATGAATCTCTGAAATGTTGCGGGTGAGTTACAGAGACCAAAGAACATTACAGTGGGTTCAAAGAGGCCTTTGTGGGTGACAAAGGCGGCTTTCCATTGGTGTCTGTCTTTGCTTTGGACATTGTTATATCCCCATTGCATGTCGAATTTGGTAAAGACTTTTGTGTCTTGAAGTTTATCGATGAGGTCGGAAATGAGAGGGAGGGGGTAGGCATCACGAACGGTATGTTCGTTGACATATCGATAATCTTGACATGGGCGAAGGTTTCCATCCTTCTTCTTTACGAAGAAGAAGGGTGACACTTGGGGGAAGTTTGAAGGGCAAATCTTTCTGGTGGAGAGGTTTTCGTTAATGAAAGATTCGGTGGCAGTTCGTTCGTCAGGGGAGAGAGGGTAGACCTTCCTGATTTTGGGAACAAAGGAGTCATTGAGATTAATCTCGTGATCGTAGGGGCACGATGGTGGTACGTGGTCTGTGGCTTCCTTCGAGAAGACGGAGGCGAAGTTGGAATATTCAAGAGGAAGGGTAGTCTTGGGTTTGGCTTTCTCTGCGGCCATAGCGAGTTCAGTTGCCTGGATAAGGTGGGCAATAACAGGGGATCCCATTGGAATGAACCGGTTCTGGCAGCGAATGATCCTAAAGATACTGCGGTTGAGCTGGGCACGGTTGATGAACTGGTTTTCTTCTTTCCAGTTGTTGTATTCGAAGAGTCGGGCGTGGGTGATGGCGTCAACGTGGACATGGCATGGTGGTTTTGGGGGTGGTTTCCAGAAGTGGTCGTCATGTCGTTTGGTATCAGCAACATGGTCAAGGTAAAGGTCTTTCGATTGATCAAGAGATTTGTCGAAAGTCAGGGTCTATTTGACCCAGTCGATGGTGGGGTTGACTTCCTTTAGCCAGGGAAGTTCAAGGATCATGTTGTCCTGTCCTAGGGACATAACATGGAAGAGCACTTTCTGGGCAATCCCTTCGATGTTCAGGAACAGAGTGGTGGTGTAACAGATAGTACCATTCTTGTTGAAAGAGTCATCTGCGTTTTGGGCGCGAACGGGCGTGGGGAGTTTCTGGGTTGGAAGGCAGTTCTTCCAGACAAAGTCATAGTCAATGCAGGAGATATCTGCACCACTGTCAATGAGAGCATGGGTGTCGACAAGTTTCATTGTGTGCGAGGGTACAATGATCTGAACTGGAATTTGCATGGCTTTAGTTACAGATGGTACGACTACAGCAGCACATTTGAAAGGAGATGGGAGGACTTGCATCGAGGGAGTCTCCTGTTCTAAAAATCCATTAGGGTGAAAGAGATTTGGCAGACGGCTTCTTCGTCATCGTCGTCCTCAAAGTCCTCTAGCTTGGGAAGTTCTTCTTCCTTAACTTTCTTCACCTTTCTCTCGGTTCGGGCAAAGGTGGTACACACGGTACTGGAGTGACTGGGCTTTCAGCAGCGGAAGCAGAGTTTCTGCTCAATGCAGCGTTTTCTCTCTTTGGGGGTGAGTTTGGTGATATGAATGACGTCGACGTCCATGGTGTCTGGATCCCTTGTAGGTTTGGGTGAGGTGAAGGTATGGGTGGACTGGCGAGTGGGTTTGGTATAATACTTAGCAATTTCATCAGCGCGTTCCCACTGAGTTTGGAAATGAATTGTTTTTTTGTACCAGTTGTCAATGGTGGAGGGGACAGTGTCCATACCCATGATGCAGCACATGAGGGAGGAAGGAATTCCGGTGGAGAAGTACCGGATGAGGATGTTAGGATCGGTGATGTTGGCGACAGCGACATGGTGTTGGAATTGGGAGATGTATTTTATGAGGGGGGGGTCGTAGGTGTTGTCCTTCTTTTGGACGATGCAGGTGGTGGAAAGCCAGGAGACGGCATTTCCGATGGTGTCATGGTGTTTGAACGCAGTTTCAAACTTGGTGATGAAGGAGGAGAAGGAGCCAGTAGAGATGGTTGATCTGGAAATGGTGTTTTGTCGGAAGGTGGAAGCCCAGGTAAGGGCAGATCCCTTGGTCATATAAGAGAGGGCAAAGGCAACCTTCTTCGATTCCTTGTCATAGATATCTTTGTTGATTGCGAGGTAGAAACAGACAGAGTCCAGCCAGGGCATGGTGTTTTCATAGGACCCGTCATATGCTTCGGGAGCTCCGATGCGAAGTTCGGTTGGTCAGGACATGACCAGAGAGGGTGACCTGGAGGGGAAGAGGGAAGGGAGTTGGAATGAGGGGTGACAGATGACCAGAGTGGGAGATGGGGGAGTAGGTGACCTTGGTATAAAGAGTGAGGCAGAGAGCTGGTGGGAGAGACTGGTGGTCTCGCGTTGTTCTTCCTGGGATGGAAGCGTAAGATCAGGGGCGAAGAAGATTTCTTCTTCTTCTTCAACCTCAGAGGTAGATTCCTCAGAGAGGGATTTGATGGGGGTGGGGTTTCAAGGAAGGCCCCAACGGGGGTCTGCTCACGAAGAAATGGCTGTGGTAAAAGGAGGCTTACGACGGCAGTAGCCTCTTCAAGAGAGCTTAGACCTTTTGTTACGCTTGGCCCGAGAGTGGACAAGCAGAACTCAGTAAAGCTAGGACAAAGGTAGTGACTCAATGACAGAGTCCAATGATAACTTCCACGAGGATCTTCCTGTGGTGGTACAACCAACTAGTACACACTAGAAGGCGGAGACTTCCCTAGTGACAGCTAAGGTGGTTGACGAAGGCAATGGTAACGACTCAAGACGAGCCAAACTCAGAGGGAGGTGAGAGGGGGAGAAGGACAGCAATGTATAAGGTAGACTGAGTAGGTCTAAGCTAGAGTTATATTGATGTAGGGATTCGGTTTATATATTGAGAGAGCCTGAGAAAGTAAGAACATAAAAGGTATAGATGCATCATCGTAGAAACCCACGGAAGGGGATGGAATAAGAGATGATGTGTCGGGACGCATAAGCATAGAAGATGGTGGAAGGTGGAAGAACAATGCTGATGCATTGTTGACAAATCAATGATGAGTAAAAGAAAGATAAAGGAAACATGTCAAGTGGGGCTCGAACAACTGACACGGTAGTCCGTAGATGAGTTAAGGATGTGCATAGGTAAAGAGAAAAGAGTACCGCGAATCGTAACAGGTACAACCCATCCTGGTAAATGTAACCGAGGACCACGAGTGTTACACTTGGCCCGAAGGTGGACAAGCAGAACTCAGTAAAAGTAGTGACAAGGAGTTTGACTCAACAATGGAGTCCGATGATGACTTCCACAAGGGGCTTCCAAGTGGTGGAACAACCAACAAGTACACACTTGAAGGTGGAGACTTCCCTAGCAACGGCTAAGGTGGTTTCAAGATAAGGATGATGACTTGAGAAGAGCCAGGCTTAGAGGGAAGCGAGAGGAGGAGGAAGCAGTGATGTATAGAGAAGACTGAGTAGGTCTAAGCTAAGGTTACATCAATGCGAGGGATCAGTTTATGTACCAGAAGAGCCTGAGAAACTAAATGATATAAAAGGTATATATGCATCATCAGAGAAACCCATGGAAGGGTATGGAATAAAGGATGACGCATTGCAATGTGTAAGTGTGGAAAGTGATGGAAGGCGGGGGAACAACACTGACATGTCGTGTGATTAATCAGTGATGAGTAAACAAGAGTAAAAGAAACACGTTGAGCGGGGCTCAAACAACTGACATGGTAGTCCGTAGATAAATCAAGGATAAGCATAAGTAAAGAAAAAGAGTGCGTGCAAATCGTAACATTACCCCCCCTACTAGACCCTGAATCTCCGATGAGGGTATGTTCTAAAGACTGCAATAGTTGGCTCTGGGGGAACCAGTGATGTTAGCCCAAGCTTCGGCACTATATGGATCATCTTCAACAAAGGTATCCTCATGTTCGGGGAAACAGTTATTGAAGTGAGGATTAAGAGAATCATTCGGGGAGTGGCTTCGACAATGAGGGGTGGAGCGATGTGGGGAGTGGCGAGTTGCGGCAGAAGAACATGGAGGAGGAACTCAATGAGGAGGAGGTTCTCGTGAAGCAGGAGACCCGAGGGAGGCATGAGACGAACTGGAGGATTGCGAAGAGGATGAGGAGGGGGTTTGTGCACGAACACAAGAAGGGCCTGGACAGCTTCACTGGAGGTGACAAGGGGCCCAGACATGGCAGAGGGGGCATTGATAAAGGGTACAAGAAGTACGCACATGTGCAAGGTGGTGACACACGAAACAGGAATCATGATAGCATAGGTGTCCATGATAAAGGGCAATATGCCCAGGCTCCTTGGTGTGAGTGACTTCGGCGCAATCCATAGCAAGGATCTCCTCAGGGTCTAAAGCAGATAACGAGGCAGATGGGATGGAAGGGGAGTCTGACAGTCTTTGTCCCAAGAACAACTGCTGCAAGTAGTGGTCTATCTCATTGAAGAACTCGAGGGTATCAAGCTTGTGGAATGCCATGATGAGATGTTCAGTGAGATCCCTTTGAATGGATCTAAGGAGGGTGGTGTAGAAAGAGTTATCGGCGTTGCCAGGATCAAGACAGATGGCGATGGCGGAGATACGAGCGATCTGGAGATATGCAGAGTAAAGAGCAAAGATGGCGGAGTCTGCATCGCAGTGAGTGGAGATGGCCAAAGCCATATGAGGATTGTGGATGTGATGATGAAGACGGGAGGAGACCTTGTGCATGGCATAGTCGGAACGGAGGGTATTAGCATGGAGGGGGATGTTAACAGACATTACGGGAGTAGGCAATGTAGTAATAGAAACAGGTGGAAGATCAGGCTTCCCAAGAGGCCACAGAGAAGGGCCCCACGCAGCACGCTGAGTAGGAGCATCTTCATCAATAATCAGAGTGCCCAGAGGCGTGGGTGGAGTGATGGATGATATGGTTGAGATGGAGGAAGTATTGTTTTTGAAAGACATGGTGATGGTTTAACAGTGAGATGAGGATGGGGGAAAAACGGAAGGATGAAGGTTCTTATACACCTTCAAGGCAGAGTTTGCATTTTTCAAGTCCTGCTCAGGGACCCATGAGTCTTCTTCAGCGGAATATCCCTTCCATCAGATCAGGAAGGAGCAACGTCCAGTGGTTCCACGGTATTGGATGATCTTTTCAATTTCATATTCCTCTTTGCCAGCGATAAGGTCAGGTGGTGGAGCTGGGAAGTTCCAACTGTGTACATCATTTTCGTGATAGGGCGATAATAGGGTGGTGTGGAAGATGGGATGAATCTTCCAAGTCTTTGGGAGGTGGAGTTGGTAGGTGATAGGGGATAGGACCTTCGTGATAGTGAATGGTCCTTCGCGTTTCAGGGCAAACTTAGGGTTAATGATCTGCCATTTGAGGTTTCTGGCCTCAAGCCAGACTTTGTCTCCTAGGACGAAGGGAGAGAGATTTTGATGAGTACGAGCGGCCATGGTTTGTCTGGTGAGCTTGTGGGATGCAGGAGCTTCATCTCGAGTGGCAGAGAGGAATTTTAGGCAGGATTTGATGGCAGGAAGAGTGGAGTCACAAATCACCAAGGGAAGGGCATGGGGTTCATATCCCATCATGAGATAGAACAGAGATTGATTGGTGACAGAGTGAGGTCAGTGATTGTGAGCGAATTCGGTGTGGGAGATCTTTTCAGCCCAGGAACTGGGTTCATTTCCACAAAAGATTTGTAGGTAGGTTTCGACTTCCTGGTTGACTCATTCAGTTTTCCTGTTGGATTGAGGATGGTAGGCAGTGGAAAGGGAGAGATCGTAATTAAGGAGTTTTCCAAGCTCCTTGGCAAAGGCAGAGGCAAATTGTGGTCCTCAATCAGAGATGACTTTGTTGTAGAGTCCGAATTGAAGGTATACTTTGTGGAAAAAGAGGGCGGCAATCCCCTTGGCAGTGATAGATTTCTTGGTAGGGCAGAGAATTACCCCCTTAGTAAGCCCATGGTCGACCACAACCAATAGGGAATCGAATCCAGAAGACATGGATAGATCTGTAATCAGGTCACAAGAGACCTGCTGGAAGGGGTAAGAGGTGGATGACTTGATTGGGGAGAGCGGTGGTATGATGGGGTGAGTGTTGGCTTTGTTCTGTTGACAGGTGGCACAGCCTTCAACATATTTGTGGACATAGGTGGCGAGTCTGGGCCACCAGAATTCAGCAGTGACGAGTTGTCGGGTTTTGAAATAACCAGGGTGTCTGGCGGTCTCATGGTCATGGCATCAGTGGAGGATGGAACAATGAAGTTTGTCATCAGCAGGTACGTATATTCTGCCCTGGTACGTGAGCATACCGGCATCTAGTTGCCAGTCAGAGAGGCAAGAGCAGAACACAGGAGGGATGTCCTCGTTCATGGATTGGAGAGCTTGGAGAACAAGCAGATCTCTGGCGGTGGTGAAGAGCGGCGTTGATGGTGCACATGAAGAGTGAAGGGGGAAGAAGGGTGACACCTTTGTTGTCGAGATTGGATGTGGGGAGGCAATCGGGGCGGTGGGAAAGAGCATTGGGACCGGCAAGGAGTCTTCCTGGTACATGAATCATCTTTAGATCGAAATCTGAAAGATCTAGCAGTCAACGCGCTTGGTGTCAGTTCAGTGCTTGGGGTTTGTGGAAGTAGGTGAGGTTTTTGTGGTCAGTGAAGACCTGAACAGGGAAGGAGGAGCCTTGGAGGTAGTGACACCAGGACTTTAGCACACGGAGGACAGCGAGGAGTTGTCTGTCGTAGATGTTGTAGTTCTGTTCAGCGGGGGAGAAAGATTGTGAAAGGTAGGAGCAGGGGTGCCATTTTCTGTTGGAGTCAGTCTGGAGAAGGATGCCTCTGGAGGCAAATTTGGATGCGTCAGTGGCGATGGCAAAAGGGGCAGTGAGGTTGGGTATGTGGAGAACGGGTTTCAACAAAAAGAGAAATTTGAGGGTGTCAAAAAATTCTTGGCAACAAGTTGTCCATTGCCACTGAAGATCTTTCTTGGTAAGGTTGATGAGCGGGCGGGCAATGTTAGAATAGTCCGGTATGCATTGTCTGTAGAAGTTAGCAAACCCTAAGAAGGAACAAACATCCTTGACTTTGGAGGGGGTGGGCCAAGAGGCAATACTGTCTAATTTGACGGGTTCCATGGTGAGTTGTCCAGGTTTGACAATCATACCGAGGTATTCAACTTCGGTGGTGGCGAAGTTGCATTTTTCGAGTTTGAGATGGAGATCAAGTTCCATCATGCGTTGGAGAACTCGTTTAGTACATTCTTTGTGAGTCTTTTTGTCGGGGGAGAAGATAAGAAGGTCATCTATGTAGATGACTAACCATCCTTCGGTGATCATGTCGCAGAAGGAGTCATTCATGAATCTCTGGAAGGTGGCGGGTGAGTTACAAAGACCAAAAAACATTATGGTGGGTTCAAAGAGGCCTTTGTGGGTGACAAAGGCGGCTTTCCATTGGTGTCCGTTTTTGATCTGGACGTTGTTGTATCCCCATCAAATGTCAAATTTGGTGAAGACCTTTACGTCTCAGAATTTATTGATGAGGTCGGAGATAAGGGAAAGGGGATAGGTGTCACAGACAGTATGTTCATTGATGTATCGGTAGTCTTGGCAAGGGCGAAGGTTTCTGTCCTTCTTCTTCACGAAGAAGAAAGGTGATGCTTGGGGGGAAGTCAAAGGGCGAATCTTTCCAGTGGAGAGATTTTCATCAAGGAAGGATTTGGTGGCGGTGCGTTCATTGGGGGATAAAGGATAGATCTTCCCAATTTTTGGGATGAAGGAATCATTGAGGTTGATCTCATGATCGTAGGGACATGATGGAGGTACATGGTCCATAGCTTCTTTCGAGAAGACAGAGGTGAAGTCGGAGTATTTGGGAGAAAGGGTGACTTTAGGTTTGGCCTTCTCAGTGGCCATACCGAGCTTGGTTGCTTGGGTAAGGTGAGAGATGACAGGGGATCCCATTGGGATAAAATGGTTTTGGCAGCAAATGATTCTAAAGATGCTGCGGTTGAGTTGGGTGTGGTCAATGAACTGGTTTTCTTCTTCCCAGTTGTTATATTTGAAGAGTTGAGCGTGGGTGATGGCATGGACATGGACATGGCACAGTGGTTTCAGGGGAGGTTTCCAGAAGTGATTGTCATGTCGTTTGGTATCAGCGACATGGTCAAGGTAGAGATCTTTTGATTGATTGAGTGATTCGTCGAAGGTGAGGGTCTGTTTGACCCAGTTGATGGCGGGGTTAACTTCCTTTAGCCAGGGAAGTCCAAGAATGATGTTGTCCCATCCCAGGGACATAACATGGAAGAGTACCTTTCGGGCAATCCCTTCGATGTTCAGGAATAGGGTGGTGGTGTAATGGATGGTTCTGTTCTTGTTGAATGAGTCATCTGCATTTCAGGCATGGACGGGCATGGGGAGTTTCTGGGTTGGAAAGCAGTTCTTCCAGATGAAGTTGTAGTTGATGCAGGAGATGTCTGCACCACTATCGATGTGGGCATGGGTGTTGACGACTTTCATGGTGTGTGAAGGTATGATGATCTGAATTGGGATTTGCATGGCTTTAGTTACAGAGGGTACAACTACAGCAGCACATTTGAAAGGAGATGGGAGGACTTGTGTCAAGGAAGTCTCCCGTTCTAAAAATCCATAGGGGTGAAGGAGATTTGGCAGACAGCTTCTTCATCGTTGTCGTCCTTGAAATCCTCTAGCTTGGGAAGTTCTTCTTCCTTCACTTTCTTCACCTTTCTCTTGGTTCAGGCACAGGTAGTATACATGGTACTGGAGTGGCTGGGTTTCCGGCAATGGAAGCAGAGTTTCTGCTCAATGCAGCATTTTTTCTCCTCTAGGGTGAGCTTGGTGATATGAATGACGTCGACGTCCATGGCATTGGGATCTCTGGTAGGCTTCAAGGGGGTAAAGGTATGGTTTAACTGGCGCGTGGGTTTGGTGTAGTACTTAGTGATTTCATCAGCACATTCCCACTGAGTTTGGAAGTGAATCGCTTTCTGGTACCAATCATCTATGGTGGATGGGACGGTGTCCATACCCATGATACAGCGCATAAGGGAGGAGGGGATCCCGGCAGAGAAGTACCAGATGAGGACATTGGGGTCGGAGATCTTTGCAATGGCGACGTGGTGTTGAAACTGGGAGATGTATTCGACAAGGGGGGGTCGTAGGTGTTGTCCTTCTTTCGGATGATCCGAGTGGTGGAAAGCCAGGCTATGGCATTCCCAACGGTGTTGTGGTGTTTGAACACAGTTTCAAACTTAGTAATGAAGGCGGAGAAGGTACCAGTGGAGATGGTTGTTCCAGAGAGGGCGTTTTGTCAGAAGGTGGAGGCCCATGTCAAGGTGGAACCTTTGGTCATGTAGGAGAGGGCAAATGCGATTCTCTTCGAATCTTTGTTGTAAACATTCTCGTTGATGGCAAGGTAGAAGTGGATGGAGTCTAGCCAAGGCATGGTGTTTTCATAAGAACCATTGAACACTTCAGGAGCTCCAATATGAAGTTCGGATGGTCGAGACATGCCTGGGGAAGGTGACTTGGAAGGGAAGAGGGAAGGGAGTTGGAAAGAGAAGTGACGAATGACCGGAGTGGGAGATGGAGGGGTAGGCGACCTCGGTATGGAGAGCGAGGCAGAGAGCTGGTGGGAGAGACTAGTTGTCTCGCGTTGTTCTTCCTGGGAGGGAAGCGTAAGATCAGGAGCAAAGAAGGTTTCTTCTTCTTCTTCCGCCTCAGAGGTGGATTCCTCAGAGGGGGATTCGATGGGGGCAGGGGTTTGAGCGAGGCCCAAACAGGGGTCTGTTCGTGAAGAAATGGCTGTGATAAAGGAGGCTTATAACAGTGGTAGCCTCTTCAAGAGAGCTTAGACCTTTTGTTACACTTGGCCTGAAGATGGACAAGCAGAACTCAGTAAAAGTAGTGACAAGGAGTTTGACTCAACAATGGAGTCCGATGATGACTTCCACAAGGGGCTTCCAAGTGGTGGAACAACCAACAAGTACACACTTGAAGGTGGAGACTTCCCTAGCAACGGCTAAGGTGGTTTCAAGATAAGGATGATGACTTGAGAAGAGCCAGGCTTAGAGGGAAGCGAGAGGAGGAGGAAGCAGTGATGTATAGAGAAGACTGAGTAGGTCTAAGCTAAGGTTACATCAATGCGAGGGATCAGTTTATGTACCAGAAGAGCCTGAGAAACTAAATGATATAAAAGGTATATATGCATCATCAGAGAAACTCATGGAAGGGTATGGAATAAAGGATGACGCATTGCAATGTGTAAGTGTGGAAAGTGACGGAAGGCGGGGGAACAATACTAATACGTTGTGTGATTCATCAGTAATGAGTAAACAAGAGTAAAAGAAACATGTTGAGCGGGGCTCGAACAACTGACACAGTAGTTCGTAGATGAATCAAGGATAAGCATAAGTAAAGAAAAAGAGTATGTGCAAATCATAACAACAAGGAGGAATTTGAAGTGGATTATGTTGTTGACTCACAATACAAGGGACAGAGATTAGAATATCTCATCCATTGGAAAGGATACAATGAGGAGGATCATACATGGGAACCCAAAGGGAACCTTAGTGGATCTCAGAAAGCATTGAATGACTTCCATCAAGCCCACCCAGTGGCACCTCATCAATTCCGCATGTCCAACCTGGACTTTATTTATCTCATTAAACCCTATGAAAACACAATGGAATGCTCCCTGCATCATTCTGCTTTTGATTGCCTGGAAGTCAATCCATAGAAGGGGGGTAGTGTTATGGTTGCACTTTTCCTAAGTCTTTTCTTTTCTTATCTAATCTTATCACACCACATGGTTATCTAATCACAAACACTTATCATATCTTATCTTTCAGACTTAGTCATTTCTCGCTCATGGATGAGCTTTACTCTATCTTCTCACGAGATCCACAATCTCCCCTACACCTTCACACTTTTACCTTCTGTCCACGCTGTACAAGGCTATGTTCTTATTTCTCTTCCATTCCACGGCTATGCATACATGCTTTATTACTCACTGCCATGCTTCCCTTTCATTTCATGCATTGTCTTTTGGCTATGCTGCCACATCCTCATGTTATGCACTATACATGTATCGGTAGATCTGGTATAAACACATGTACATACTAGATAGTATATAAAGGCTCGGGCCACCACCGGAGAACCTCAGTTTGGTTCTCTTGGTGCTTTCCCCTAGAAGTATCAGAGTGAACTCAGTCTTTTTTCCTCCCCTCATCTTTCCTTGTGGTTTATGCCATCTAGTTCGACTTGAGATAGTCTTATGACTTCTTGGGTTGTTTCATAAAGTATGTTATGTACCTTGTTTCCATGCTAGTCACTGTTCTGACCAATATTTTCATTCATAAAGATTCTGCCTCATGGCATTCCAGAGATGATTCATGACTGCATGGAGGACTTTGGTGCTCTTGATTTCAAGGTACACCAGCCTTCTTTCATGCAAGGTTTCTGAATTGAAGAAATGTAGGTAACAGTCATGCATGACTAGTGATGTTAAGGGCCTGGCTTGGCTGGGCCTGGGCTTGGTCATACCTCAGGCCCAGGCCCAGCTCTCATATAGGGCTTGGACTGGCCTGGCTTGGGCCTAGGCCAGGGCTTTGCACATGTAAAGTCAAAAATGATCATTTTGATCATTTATACCACAATAGCAATTATGCCTCTACATCTGAATTATTTGAAAGCTCCAAAATCCAACTTAAATTCTCTACTTTCTTGTCTTTGCCCTTACTCTTACCTTTATCTACTGTTTGTCCAATCTTTTCTCCATTCTCTTCAAGTTCTCCTTCTATTGCCAGTTCCAAGGCAGAAGATGGACCTGGCTCACAGAAGATAAGATCATGATTATACATCATGCGCAACACTTGAATGACCTCTACAATATCTCCCTTCAAGCAGTTGTAACACTTGGTAATAGTCAGTGCAGCTGCAGAAAAGGCTCACTCACTGGACACTGAAGAGGCCATGATTGCAAGGTAGTCATGAGCTAGGGATGCCTATACAGGATACTGCTGAGCATTGATCTAAAAGAACTTGGTCACTTCAAATAAATAGAGAATAAAATACTTACCCCCCCACCATTTGGTCACTGACATCTCATCAGGAAGAGTGTGGATAGATAGAGATTGAACTCTTTCATCCAAGGAGACTGAGGATCAATTTCAACATTCTCTTCAGCTGAATCTTCATCATCACTAGAAAGCTCTCTGAGAAGCTTTGCAAGCTTCCCCTTCTTCTGCTTGGTGGTAGGTAAAGGACCCTCCTTTCCATATAGCTTGTTGAAGCGCTCCTGGAACTATAACTATGTTAGAAATATCTAAACATCTCAAAGTCAAACATACCAATTTCTCTGCATTCTTCATAACTTCTTTAGGTAGCTCTTGACCCCAATACTTCTTGAAATATCCATCTTTCAAAGTAGGATCAAGCACTACCATACAAAGCATGAGTTATAAATTCAAAAATCAAGGAAGACTTACATATAGCCATAGTGTAGACATCAGAATCTGCTGTATGGTCATAATACTCTGCGATCTTGGCAAGAGCTGCATGCAGGCCATCCTGGAAGGCATGATACCTATAAGATTCAGAGTGAGCAGTCCAAGCCTTGTGCAAAGCCTCAA
This sequence comes from Boletus sensibilis, assembly GCA_038092655.1. Classification (NCBI taxonomy): domain Eukaryota; kingdom Fungi; phylum Basidiomycota; class Agaricomycetes; order Boletales; family Boletaceae; genus Boletus; species Boletus sensibilis. Next base: position 28,344 of record JBBPQU010000008.1, on the reverse strand, counting down.
ATGCTGACAGAGCATATTGCAAAGTGGAAACATCTTCAGAAGAAAAGCTCTGTTGAGCATTATTTGCATGCTTCAAGAGAGTTAGTCTCATAATCAATGTTAAACAATTACTTACAGCCAGAAGCTTGGAAAATAGTTCCAATCTCTCCCATTTCCCATCTGTCAGCCTCAGCTGGTCAATCTTCATTCTCTTGGCCAAGGTAGTAGCCTTCAATTCTAGCTCATAGATGAAAATATCCACAAACTGAGACATAAATGAAAAAAAAAAAAAATCAAGAAATGCCAAGAATATCAACTTACCTATCAATCATCAGATAGATAGAAGACCAGTGTATAGGCATGTCAAGAAGAAGATTGGAAACTTCTGATGGAGTACAAGGCTCAGGTGGACGAAGTTAAATGCCCTTAAAAAGCTGCTTTCTTTGAGCTGAAGAGTGTACCTATGCAAAGTTCAAATATATATATAAGGTTTGAATGAAACAGACCTTAATTGTAATAGCTCTTATTAAACCAATCTCATCCCTATCTCTCCCCTTCCTTAACAGCTCAAGATCACCTTTCTTAGGATTATAGAAAGGAGCCTTGCTATAGGTAGAGATCAATGCCCTTGTAGCCAAATGAATGACATGGGCCAAACATCTTGAATTAAAGCATGAGGGTAAACACTGAAAGTCAAACAAACTACATATCTTATGCGGTGCTTTGACTTCAACCATGGTTTACCAGTATGGTTGAGAAGTCTTCTAGCAAATTCTACTAGCATGGTATCATTGTTGGTTGCATTGTCACAGATGACATGACCAATCTACCAAAGGTATTTTAGTAGAAAATTCATTATTTGACTCAACTTACCTTGTGGGAAATACCAAGTCTTTCACAGATCTTGAATAAGGCCTGGCCCAGTCTCATACCATTGTGGGCAGTATTCATTTGAGTAAAGCCCAAGATGACAGATTGGAGAGTCCACCCATCAGACTTGGATTCCTCAATCCAATGACTAGTGACAGCAAAATAAGCATCAACATTGCTAGCCTGCCAGGCATCACATGTCAAGCTAATTTCACCAGTCACCATTTTACTCTGAACATTGTAGGCATGTCATCTAAGCTATCTGACATCAAAAAATAGCTTATGTACATTGAGACGCCCTTTGAGACTAGCCATCTGCTTCTTGAAGAGATTAATGATCTCTTGGCGAGTAGCATGACGATTAGATATAATAACACCTTTGTTTGCTCTAGAAGCAATGTCAATTATTTAAATAAATAAATAAATGCTCAATAGCTTGAAGAGGCTACCATCTATAGCTTCAATCCAATGAGACAATGATAATTAGGCAACATACCTGATTGGTGGTAATAAGCCACTCAACTGCAGCTTCACAAAAGAGCTGATCAGTATATGAAACTATCTTCTCAGTAGCAGTGGGTTCTCTAAGATGAGTATCCAGAGCACTCTGCTTGAGATTGGTGCCAATGGCAGCCTTCTTTCTATCTTGACTATCCTCAGGAAACATGGACTCAAAGCCATTCTCCTAGCACCACTTGTAATAGAGAGCCTATATCACATATTGACAATGTCACATTGATCAAATAGCAAGGCATACCTTATGCTTCCATGCAAGATGTCTACAGCAAGTTGAGGCATCAGCAACCAATTCACAAGGTTGCTTTGCCTTCCTATAATACAATCAGAATGAAGACACATTAGTCAATTCCAAGCTACACATCTGCATGCCTCACAATCACAAACATGATAAACTTTACCTCCACTTGTTGAAGATTGAACTGCACTAAAAGATGCACCCACATCTTAGGTTTTCTCCTCATGTTTCTTCTTGATATTGATATTCTGAATCTGGACATCATCATCATCCTCCCCATCAACATTCATCCTGGATGGGGAGGAGTGACCTAAGCAGAGAGGGATAAGTTAAACAAACACTAATATGGAGGAGAGACTACTTGTCCATGTCATCCTCAGATTCAACTTCTGCAGCCACTGGTTGATATTCTTTATCATGGAGTTCATATACTATGTATATGTAGGATGTGGGAGAAGTAATGGAATAATATGTGGAATAACTCACCAGATGGGCTGTGTGATAACACAGGGCTTGTTGCATGAGATGGGACATCAACTGCACAGCAGAGTCATTTTGTTACAAAGAACAAAGGAGATTCTAAGAGAGACTTCTTGAGGAAGAGCAACATACCTCCCTGCACTGAATGAGCACTCTGAGCAATGCTGGCTTCAGTGTCAGAGTGGTTGCTGTCAGAGCTAGCCATGGTGTGCACAGCCATGTGCTTTTTCATATTGGCATGGGTAGCTGAGGTCAGTCAGTTGCATTTGGTAAGGTGGGTGAGTCAGTGGGAGTAAGTCAGGTCTATTGGAAAAATTGACTACATACCTTTTTATTGCCAATGGCAAGTCCAGTGAGTGAGTTGGTCATGTGTGTCATTTGTTTGTGTTGTTTGGGTGCATTGGGTGAGCCAGTCAGGTTGTTCATTTGTGTCATTTGGGTGTGTCAGGTGTGTCAGTCAAGTGTGGTTCATGTATGCATGACTGAGCAAGCTGAATATATTCATAAAAGTAACTATGTACATTTTTGTAGGCCGTGTGCTATGTGTCATTCACGTGCATCATTCATTTGCATTGATCGAGCAAGTTCGAGTTGGTCATGTGCATCGGATGAGGTGGATGAGTCAGTGTATGCATTGTTCACGCACATTGTTCATTTGTGTTGATCAAGCAAGTCCAAGTTGGTTGGGCACATCAGATGAGGTGGGTGAGTCAGTGTGTGCATTGTTCGTGCACATTGTTCATTGGTGTTGATCGGCGGGTGAGTTGGTTGTGTGTGTCAGGTCAGTTGGTTGGCTGTGTGATTCATGTACGTTGTTCATGTACATCATTTGTGTATGTACAATTGTGAGCAAATTAAATATATAGGTCAAAATCACTACTTACCATGTTGTGGGCCATGCACTGTGCTCATTAGCTGTGCACCTTGCAGTTTTGTTGATCATTCTTCGACTGGCATGTGGTGGCACAGATGTATTGATCGTTCATGTTGTTCATGTTGTTCATGCCATGCTGTTCATGCCACCTTGTCATTCATGTTGTGTGGACCAGTGGTTGTGTATCATAGCACATGCATGTGTGTGTGAGTGGGTGAAATATATCAGGAGGTCAAGTTACTTACCTGTTTTGTTGGCCATTCATCAACCAGTTTGTGTTAGTCATGTATCGGTGTTGTTCATGTGTTCATTTTGTATGTTTGTGTCAGTTGTGTGTCCGGATTGTTTGTGCATGTCATTTGCGTACATGTGTAGCTGCATGAGGGGGTTTGTATAAGTAAATGAACTCATACTTACCTGAGCCAGGTAAGTCTGTGCCAGTGGCAGCACAACCACTCAATGTAATGGCTGAATTTGTCGTTCCTGTGGCTGTGTCGATGTGTGGTAAGCAACATGTTTCATCTCAGGATGTGCGTACCTGCAGTAATCTGCACACTCGGTGTAGTCGCTGTGTTGGTGAGAACTATAGTTGCAGCTGTGAGTGCTTGGTTGTGAGTTTTCATGTTGTTGATACAGATCTGACTCACCTATGGCTATTTGGTGGCTTCACAGTTCAGGAGTGGCATATTGTTGGTATTGGCAAGTTGAGCAGAGGGTTTGGTGACACACCAAGTGCAGAGAGGCTGAATTGGTGCTTCTTCATTGCTGGAGAGTGATGGCATGATTGCTGGAAAAGGCCATAGATAGAAGCTTGGATCCAAATCTATGATTCATGTGGCTGATATAACATTATAGTTTTCTGGTTGTTTCCAAGCCTAAGACTAACTTTAATTACCATTGACTATACTATTAATTTCAATATTATAATATTATATTAATTTATATAATACCAAAAAGCCAGGGTCTGAGCTCTGGGCTTGGGCATGGCTAACTACAAGTCCAGGCCACAGGCCCTTCAGAGCCCTCTGCGTGGGCCTGGCTTGGCCTGGCCTAAATAGGGCCTGGTACCAGAGCTTCAGGGCTTGAAGCCTGGCCCACAACATCACTACACACAACATGATTCACCACATTCATCAAGTGTATATCAATCCAGACCATCAAGTCTTTGATTTTATACCTCTTCAACTGGGCATATTTATACAAAAATGCCATAACAATCTCGGTAATCCTACAGTCAAGCAAACAACAATCTGGCACATTTACCTCGATCTCCTTGAGCTGCTACTGCAGTGCACAGATCTTGTCAAACTAAGTAAAGGGCAGAGATGCCCACTACATGAATTAGAGAAAAGTACTAAAGTAAGTAAGATAGAATTCACCTCAGCTGCTGCCCAAGGAGGTGCAAGACAACTGAGGAGTTTGAAAAAGTAAAAAGAACTTTATACTCATGGGTGGAGATGTGCTTGTATCAACCTAAGTGATTTCCGAAAGGATATATAGAAGAGGATAAGCGAAAGGGAAGAGTCCAATGTAAAAAACACTCTGAACCTTGATAGGAATAAATCCAATCTGGTCAGTAGCAAAAGAAATTGATGGGTGCAATATGTTCAACCCTAAAGGGATTCCAGAGAAGAGAAGATGTGCAAAAGGATATAGCTCAAGTTCACCAAACTCTTTCTGAGCAAGAAACAGTATTTCCAGATGGTTTCTGGAATATCAGGTGGAAAGTGCAGATGGAAAATGGAGCAAAATGGACACATGATAGCATAGAACGGTAGGACGAATGAGCAGAAAGTGTTGGACAATGATGAAGGACTTAGAAAATGTTGTTGATCAATGCAACAGAGCGAAAGATGAATTTTCTAAAGGCTAAGTACAACCTTTTATAGTCCGGGCATACCTGAGACTTCATGACAACCAGGAGACAGAGTGTTACCAAGGTAAACTAAGTGTAACTCGACTCTGAAACAAGTCCATAGCAACAGAAAAGAGAATAAAACAAAGGGATAAGGGAAATGAAGTCAGAAGAGGAAAGAGGAAAGATATCCAGACTCGTAGTAAGGCTAGTCCGAAGTCTCTGAAATTAAGAAAACAAGTGAAAGCGATATCCGAGAAAGTAAACACTTACTGGTGGATCTTAGCAAACATGGACAATGTCTTCAGGACTACAGATATGGAAACCTATAAAAGGAATAGACAGATCCAGCCTTTCCGGAAAGTGGATAAGATATCTGGATGAGCGGAAAAGGTTGGATAAGGCGGATGGAAGTGCGGAAAGGTGTGAACAGATTGTAAAGGATATTATGGGTGGAAAGGAAATGTCTGGGAGTGATAATGTGGTGAATATGAAGCTAGGGAATGCAAGTTCCCTACATCTGCAGGGGACTTGAATACTGACTGTCCTCAGTCAGTTGCATAATGCTGAGGTAAGTGTGTAGGGTTGTGGGCATGAATGGATGGATAGTCTGCGCGTCCTATCTGCATCTCTCACCAACCACCCACTATTCCACTACTATCACCAACATGTCCACCTGAATCAGCCAACTCAGCACAATGCTCAAACCCAGAAATCTGGTCGACCAGCAAAAGCAAGCCGTGGAAACTGCCTTCAAACAGGTGACGGATGCTACCTTAGCATACGTGCTGTGCGTGCTGGATGACTGCGAGGAGCTGGAGGAAGAGAAGGAGATGTGGACTGTGCAGTGGCACAAGTCACTGGTACATCTGGATAACCTTTGTAGACTTGGACGACTAATGGATGGATAGGACGGACTCAATGATGCCCTTATGTGGGTATGCAAGCTTGGTGCTGAGGTCAACATTGTTCTGGAGGAGCTGGAGAAGATATCCACAGCTAACAAGATGCATGCCAGATGGACTGGGGAGATTGTGCAACACAAGGAGCCAGCCCTCAACACACCGGATGCAAGTCAGCAAAGTCAAAACTGGCCTGTTTTCGTCCATGGATGAAGATCCACAACTGGGAATGCTTGCAGTGCCTGTCCAGGATACCAGGATGACACCCTCTGTGACCAGGTCAGCTAGATCTGGAAGATCCATCAAGGTGGTAGTACCCAGCTGTCACAAGGTGAGTATTGAAGGGTATCACCTGATTGCTCTAACCTTCGGATTAGTGATCCAGACAGGATCTCCATGATGAGGAGGAGGCAGATGCAATTCCAGATGGCATGGTAATCCATCCAGATGCATGTGGTTGGTGCGCCAATCATGGTGTAGCATGTCGCAGGTTGCCTGGAAGGACTTGCGAGGAGTGTGGGGTAGCCAAGGCAGCTTGTGAGAAGTTGCATGGATGGGGAAAATCAGTGGAGAAGAAGGGGAAAGCGCCAGGTAAGTGGTACAATATTTCAGACTATATAATGCTTATCTGGGTGTACAGCGCATGCTGTCTGGGCTCCCAAGGCAGGTCCATCACACAGGCAGGTCTCACCCAAGCCTGTGATCCTTTTGGACATCAAGGAGGTCATGTCCACCAAGGTGAAGGGGAAGAAGAAGGCGCTGTCCACACCTGATGTCTCCAAGGTAGAGCAGAAGCAATGCGAGGAGCTCAGGTGTGCCATAGTCCAGATGGAAGCCAAGGTGCGGACTTCACAGGAGAGGATGAAGAAGGCAGAAGCGGAATTGGACGAGGTGATGCAGGAGTTGGGGAAACTCAAGGCAGTGGTAGAGGGACTCTAGAAGTAGTGTAATGCCCTCGCGTCTCCTTGTAACAATAGTATTCGAAGTGTGTCCATTGAAGTCCATGTCCAGATTCCGTGTGTCCGTGTTCATGTCCAACCCACCGGATTCTAAGTATGGAATAAGGGATAGTCAGTAACAGTCTGGAAAATGAAAGAAGGAGCGGATAGTGTCCAGTATGCGGGTTATCTGCCTGGCTTCGCTTCATTGTGCATCTTCTAACTTCTACACCTTCGGATGAGTTCTCAAATTGATTGGATAAGAAATGGAAAAGACTGAATGTATTGTGGAAGGGGCACGGTGCCTATTCATGTATTCAAAGAAGAACCTAGTATCATATCTGGTATCAGGGGCACTGAGAAGCATGGAATGTGAGTTATTTTTGTGATTTGTGATGTCGTATTTTGTAGTGGGCTTTCAAAGCGAAAAGGACATTCTCTCATAATGAGACTGTTTTTCTGAGGTTTTATTCTAGAATTTGTTGCAGATGAGATGATGAGATCACCGGATGAATACCAGGGTGAAATGGAATACTGGACTAAACTAAGAGTAAGACAGATACATATTGTAAGTGGAAGTGACATTTTTCTAGTGTCAGATATATGTCTGTAGGATTGGAGAGATAGTGTTAGTCAGATTTGATGGATTCTGGAACCAGGTCTTCATCATCCAACTTCTCATCCTCTTGTAGAAATCCTTCTGGAGTGAATTGGTTTTCGTCATAAGATATATTGATATCTGTGAGCAGAAATGAGACAGGATGTCTGGAATGGTAAGGCAGCAAGCGGAAAGCTGCATAGCACAGGCCAAAAGGTGATCCATCCAATTCCGCCAGTCGATACAAACCACCAGTTGTCCGACGAAGGACTACCATGGGACCTGTATACCATGGTTTCATTTTCTGGTTCAGCTCCTTTTCTACTCCAGAATTCTGGACAAGTACAAGATTTCCGGGCTGAAAATCATAATCCTTGACCCAGTGTTTGAACATTGCTCTGAACTGTTTGATGGAAGTGAAATGTGCTTGAAGTATCCGCTCTTGGATTGCATCTAAGTCTTCCTGACGCTTTTGCAATTGGCAGACTCGCCAGGCAATTAGTCCTGTAGTTGAGAATGGATCAGTATCTGATAATGGAACGAGAAATGTAGCTTCAAATAAATCGAACAGAAATAATGGTTCTATGCCATGCACTATGAAATATGGTAAAAGACCTGTGGATTTAAGTATGGTTACTCGTTCTGCCCAAAAGACAGAGTGTGCTGAGTGATGCCAGCATGACTCATCCCCCTCACAACTTTTCATGATGGCCTCCCAGACATCATAGTGCCGTCGCTCTACAACACCATTAGCCTGGGAGTTATAAGGTAAAATGTGGAGATGATTGATCCTATACTGTGCATGCAATCCCTCTAGAGCCTGAATAAAACTAGGGCCATTGTAAGTAACAATTTTGGAAACAGGTCCCCACCTGCAGAGGATATCCTCAAAGATAAAGGACGCAAGAGCAGATCCGTTTTCTGCATGGAGCATCCACCATTCTGGATAAGAAGTCACTGCACAGTGGGTCTGAACAATATACTGGTATCCAGCTGCATGGGGCATGAGCATAGTATCGAGATGGGCTTTGTGAAATAAACCTCCAATGAGCGGCAAAGTCAGGAGAACATGAAGCTTCTGGGTTTGGCGGACTTGACACTCATAACAGGTTCGGATAAACCATTTGATGTCGACAACTAGCATAGGCCACCAGAAGTGCAGAAGGAGTCTAGTCCGAACCATGAAGACACCCTTGTGTCCGAGGTCATTGTGAGCTTCCTTAATCAATCCAAACCTTTTCCGCGCCGGAACAACAAGTTGATGCCATCCATGAGGTTCCCTACGCCACAGAGAGTCGTTCAGTATGAAGAACTGGGTAGCGGAACTGACGAAAGAGGCAAAGTCTGCATCGAAAAGATCTTCCGGATGCTGTCATGTTTCTAGGAATATACAGATCCTGGCCATCCAGTTTTCTCTTGCTTCCACTCTTGCAGATTGCAGAATAAGCAGACTCTCGGAAGCAGGATCTGGACCTCCGGATGTAGCGGAGTTGAGGAGGTTGAGGTAAACCTGGCAGAAGTGAAGAGAACATGTATATGCAGATGGTGGTGCCTGTGAATCTGTCCTATCCCAATAAATTGGAAGTATCAGATCAAAGTCCAGATACTTGACTCTGGAGTATGGAGCAGGCAGCCAAGGGAATGTGGGATTGGGGAAGGAATTTGAGAAAACTGGAGAAGGAAAAGAATGTTCATTCAACAAGACAACAGAAAAGGAATACACATCATCAAGCCAATCCTCATAGTTGTCGTCATCAGACAGATCATTTTCTGAAGAAGGTCTCCGAGATAATCGGCTGGGATGTGAACAAGCTTGAAGTGGAATAGTAGGATTCCGGCTATCCAGCAATTGATGGTAGCATTGGATTGTAGATCCAGATTGTTGATCATGCCCTTCACGTACTTCACATCCATTTCAACTGTAAAGTTAGGAATGCCAAACACAAAAATGCGGACTGCTTGCAAGGCTCAGAATAAACCATAGAGTTTGAGCTCCACCTGAGAATAACAGCTCTCAACCTCATTAAGGCTAATGGATCCGAAACGGTTCGGATAACACTTCTCATCCGCATCCTCCTGAGACAAAATATATCTGACCACAATCGTGGACATGTCAATAGCCAGGACTACTTCAAGTCTGGACTTGTAGTCCAAACATCGGAGTGCAGGGGACTTTATAATTTCATCCTTTAGATGCTGCATGGCCGTTTGCTGAGGTTTCCCCCATACAAAAGGTACACTCTTGTGCATCAAATCCACCAATGGATGAGCAATGGTTGCGTAATTCCAGATAAAAATGTGAATGACTCCACACATACCAAGGAATCCGTGGACTTCAGTGACAGTGGTACATTCTGGCCAGTCACGGATCTTCTGAACCTTGGCTTCGTGAGGGATCCAACTGTTGAATGTACACTTGTGTCCGACTACAGTTGCATCTGGAGCAGCAAGCACAAACTTCTTAGTGGAAACTGTGGTGCTGATGTTCTGTAAACACTGCAAAATCTGGTTAACGACTATCAGGTGATTCCAAATAAAATAACGGATTCTGGAAGTCTCTGGAATCGTCTCATAGGATCTGTCATCCCATTGGTAACAACTGGTACTGGATTTAACCGGAAGGTCATCAATAAATGGCATCATATGGTCCAGAATCTCGTCCTGCAAAATAAAAGCCATATCAGCTTGATAAACTTGAACCGCATTTGTATACCCCATTGGTACTGTGGTCAGACGATGGGGTCCGAGTGGACTATTAAAAGTAGTCATGTCTCGTGAATCAACATGCAAGGGTCGCTGATCATAGCCTGCGAAGAAGTCCATCATACCATAGACCGCATATCCAGCAAAGGATTCGGCAAAGTGTTTGATGAAGGGTGGTGTGGAGGCGTCTCGAATTGTGACGGCACTGAGGGGCTGTAAGTCATGGACCAAGCGGAGCATTTTCTTGTCTTGTTTCAGAACACAGAACCATCGGGAATGGTAGGAAGATGCAGAAGGTGTTACGCTTGGCCCGAAGCTGGACAAGCAGAACTCAGTAAAAACAGTGACAAAGGGGTTGACTCAACAATGGAGTCCAAAGGTGACTTCCATGAGGGGCTTCCAAGTGGTGGAACGACCAACAAGTACTCGCTTGAAGGTGGAGACTTCCTTAGCGACAGCTAAGGTGGACTTACAAAGACAAGGATAACGACTCAAAGGGAGCCGGACTTAGGAGGCGAGCAAGAGGAGGAAACAACAATGATATAGGTAGACTGAGTAGGTCTAAGCTAAGGTTACATCAGTGCGAAGGATCATTTTATATATGAGAAGAGCCTGGAAACTTAGTGGATATAAAGGTATGTATGTGTCATCATAGAAACCCATAGAAGGGTATGGAATAAAGGATGACATGTCATGACACGTAAGCATAGAAGGTGACGGAAGGTGAAAGAACAATGCTGATGCATCGTGTGACTAATCAAATGATGAATAAACCAAGAGTAAAAAGAAATGCATTGAGCGGGGCTCGAACAGCTGATGCGTTAGTCCATAGATGAGTCAAGGATAAGCATAGTTAAGAAAAGAGTACATGTGAATCATAACATTACCCCCCTACTAGACCCTGAATCTCCGATGAGAGTAAGTTTTAAAGACTGCGATAGTTGGCTTCCGGGGAACTGGTGATATTGGCCCATGCCTCTGTGCTATATGAGTCATCTTTAACGAAGGTATCCTCATGATCGGAGAAACGGTTGTTGAAGTGAGGATTAAGAGAATTGTTAGGAGAGTGGCTGCAGCGGTGAGGGGTGGTGCGACGTGGGGAGTGACAAGTCGTAGTGGAAGAACGAGGAGGAGGAACTCAACAAGGAGGAGGTTCTCGGAAGCAGGAGATCCAAGAGATGCAAATGATGAATGGGAGGATTGTGAGGAGGAAAAGGAAGGGGTTCATGCATGAACACGAGGAGGGCCAGGACAACACCATTGGGGGTGATTGGGAGCCCAGACATGACAAAGTGGGCATTGGTATAATGTACAGGAAGTACACACATGTCCTAGGCGGTGGCACACGAAGCAGGAGTTGTGGTAGTGAGGGTGTCCATGGTAGAGGGCGATACGCCCAGTCTCTTCAGTGTGGGCAACTTCGGCGCAATCCATAGCAAGGATCTCTTCGGGATCTAAAGTGGAAGATGAGGCAGATGGAGTGGAGGGGGTTTCTGACAGCCTTTGTCCCAAGGACAGCTGCCGCAGGTAATGGTCAATCTCCTCGAAGAACTCGAGGGTGTGAAGCTCGTGGAATGCGACGATAAGGTATTCAGTGAGGTCTCTCTGAATAGACCTAAGAAGGGTGGCATAAAAGGAATTATCAGCGTCACCAGCATCAAGCCGGGTAGCGATGGCAGAGATGTGGGCAATCTGAAGGTATGCAGAGTAGAGGGCGAAGATGGCGGAATCTGCATTGCAATGAGCAGAGATGGCTAGCGCCATACGGAGGTTGTGGATATGATGATGCAGGCGTTGAGACACCTCGTGCAAAGCATAGTCCGAACAGAGGGTATTAGCGTGGAGCGGGACATTAACGGAGACTACGGGAGAGGCAATGTAGCAATAGATACAGGTGGGAGACCAGGCTCCCCAAGAGGCCAGAGAGAAGGGCCCCATCCAGCATGCTGAGTAGGAGCATCTTCATCAAGCACCGGAGTGCCTGGAGGTGTGGGTGGAGTAATGGATGATACAGTCGAGATGGAGGAGGCATTGTTTTTGAAAGACATAGTGATGGTTTAATGACGAGATGAGGATGGGGGGAAAATGGAGGGATGAAGGTTCTTATATGTCCTCAAGGTGGAGTTGGCATTTTTCAAGTCCCGCTCAGGGACCCATGAGTCTTCTTCTGTGGAATATCCCTTCCATCAGATCAGGAAGGAGCAGCGTCCGGTGGTTCCACAGTGTCGAATGATCTCTTCAATTTCGTATTCCTCTTCATTGGCGATAAGGTTAGGTGGTAGAGCTGGGAAGTTCCGGCCATGTACGTCGTTTTTGCGATAGGGTGATAAGAGGGTGGCATGGAAGACGGGGTGAATTTTCCAAGTCTTCGGGAGGCAGAGTTGGTAGGTAATAGGGGATAGGACCTTCATGATGGTAAAAGGTCCTTTGCGTTTCAGGGCAAACTTAGGGTTAATGATTTGCCGTTTGAGGTTTCTGGCCTCAAGCCAGACTTTGTCTCCAAGGACGAATGGGGAGAACTTTTGACAAGTACAAGCAGCCATGGTTTGTCTGGCGAGTTCATGAGATGCAAGAGCTTCATCTTGAGTGGTGGAGAGGGATTTTAGGCAGGACTCAACGGCAGGTAAAGTGGAGTCGGAGATCACTGAGGGAAGGGCACAGGGTTCATATCCCATCATGAGATAGAACGGAGATTGATTGGTGACGGAGTGAGGGCGGTGATTGTGAGCAAATTCTGCATGAGAGATCTTTTCGGCCCAGGAACCAGGTTCATTTCCGCAAAAGATCTGTAGGTAGGTTTCAATCTCTTGGTTGACTCATTCAGTTTCCCCATCAGATTGAGGATGGTAGGCAGTGGAAAGGGAGAGGTCGTAGTTGAGGAGTTTTTCCAGTTCCTTAGCGAAGGCGAGGTGAACTGTGGGCCACAATCGGAGATGACTTTGTCGTAAAGTCCAAAGTGTAGGTAGACTTTATGGAAAAAGAGGGCAACAATTTCCTCGGCAGTGATGGATTTCTTGGTAGGGCAGAGAATTACCCCCTTAGTAAGCCCATGGTCAACCACGACCAATAGGGAATCAAATCCGGAAGACATGGATAGATCCGTAATCAGGTCACAAGAGACCTGCTGAAAGGGGCAAGAAGCAGAAGATTTGATTGGGGTAAGTGGTGGTATGGTGGGATGAGTATTAGCCTTATTCTGTTGACAGGTGGCACATCCTTCAACATATTTGTGGACGTAAGTGGCAAGGCTGGGCCACCAGAATTCAGCGGCAATAAGTTGTCGATTTTTGAGATAACCAGGGTGACCGGCAGTTTCGTGATCGTGGCAACGTTGGAGGATGGATTGACAGAGTTCGTCATCAGCAGGTACATACATCCTGCCCTGGTACATGAGGATACCAGCATCTAGCTGCCAGTCTAAGAGACGAGAGCAGAATGCAGGAGAGATATCCTTGTTCATGGATTGGAGGGCTTGGAGGACAAATGGGTCTCCGGCGGAGGAGGATTGGACACGGTGATGGAGTGCAGCATCGATGGTACACACAAAGAGTGAGGGTGGAAGGAGGGTAACTCCTTCATTGTCGAGGTCAGATGCAGGGAGGCAATCAGGGCGGCAAGAGAGAGCATTGGGCCCGGCAAGGAGCTTGCCAGGTACATGAATCATTTTCAGATTGCAATCTGAAAGATCTAGCAGCCAACATGCTTGGCGTTGGTTCAGTGCTTGGGGTTTGCAAAAGTAGGTGAGGTTTTTGTGGTCGGTAAAGACCTGAACAGGGAAGAGGAGCCTTGGAGATAGTGGCGCCAGGACTTTAGTGCTTGGAGGACAGCGAGGAGTTCTCTGTCATAGATGTCATAATTTCGTTCAGTGGGGAAGAAAGACTGGGAGAGGTAAGAACAAGGATGCCATTCTCCGTTAGAGTCGGTTTGGAGAAGGATACCTCCAGAGGTGAATTTGGAGGCATCAGTGGCGATGGTGAAGGGGGTGGCGAGATTAGGCATGTGAAGAACAGGTTTTGACAGGAAGAGAGATTTGAGGGTGTCAGATGATTCCTGGCAACGAGATGTCCATTGCCACTGGAGATCTTTCTTGGTGAGATTGATGAGGGGGTGGGCGACATTGGAGTAATCGGGTATGAATTGTCTGTAAAAGTTAGCGAAGCCAAGGAAGGAGCTGACGTCTTGGACTCGGGTGGGGGTAGGCCATGAGGCAATACTGTCTAGTTTGACAGGGTCCATGGCAAGTTGACCAGGTTTGACGATCATACCAAGGTACTCAACTTCGGTGGTGGCAAAGTTGCATTTTTCGAGTTTGAGATGAAGGTTGAGTTCCATCATGCACTGTAGGACATGTTTAGTATGTTCCTCATGAGTCTTTTCATCGGGGGAGAAGATGAGGAGATCATCCATGTAGATGACTAGCCATCCTTCGGCGATCATGTCGCGGAAGGAGTCGTTCATGAATCTTTGAAACATAGTGGGTGAGTTACAAAGACCAAAGGACATTACGGTTGGTTCGAAGAGGCCTTTGTGGGTGACAAAGGCAGCTTTCCATTGGTGTCCGTTTTTGATCCAGATATTGTTGTATCCCCATCGAACATCGAACTTGGTGAAGACCTTCATGTCTCGGAGTTTATTGATGAGGTTAGAGATAAGTGGAAGGGGGTAAGCATCATGAACAGTGTGTTCATTGACGTAGTGATAGTCTTGGCAGGGGCGAAGGTTTCCGTCCTTCTTTTTCACAAAGAAGAATGGTGATGCTTGGGGAGAATTCGAAGGGTGAATCTTTCCGGTGGAGAGATTTTTGTCTAGGAAGGATTCGGTGGCTGTGCGTTCTTTGGGGGAAAGAGGGTAAATTTTCCCAATCTTTGGGATGAAGGAATCATCGAGGTTGATCTCGTGATCATAAGGGCATGATGGGGGTACATGGTCTGTAGCTTCTTTCAAGAAGACGGAGGCGAAGTTGGAGTATTCGGAGGGAAGAGTGGTTTGCGGCTTGGCCTTCTCGGCGGCCATAGTGAGTTCAGTTGCCTGGGTGAGGCGGGCAATGATGGGGGATCCCATTGGAATGAACTGGTTTTGGCAGCGAATAATCCTAAAGATGCTGTGGTTGAGTCGGGCGCAGTCAATGAACTGGTTTTCTTCTTCCCAGTTGTTGTATTCAAAGAGTCAAGCATGGGTGATGGTGTCGACATGGACATGGTGAGGCAGTTTCGGGGGTGGTTTCCAAAAGTGGTCATCATGTCACTTGGTGTCAGTGACATGGTCAAGGTAGAGGTCCTTTGACTGATCAAGGGACTCGTCGAAGGTGAGGGTCTGTTTGACCCAGTCAATGGTGGGGTTGACTTCCTTTAGCCAGGGAAGTCTAAGGATGATGTTGTTCCGTCCCAGGGACATAACAGGGAAGAGTACCTTTCAGGCAATCTCCTTGATGTTTAGGAACAGAGTGGTGGTATAACAGATGGTTCCGTTCTTGTTAAAAGAGTCATCCGTGTTTCAGGCGCGGATGGGGGAGGCGAGTTTCTGGGTTGGAAGGCGGTTCTTCCAGACAAAGTCATAGTCGATGCAGGAGATATCTGCACCACTATCGATGGGGGCACGGGTGTCAACGACTTTCATTGTGTGCGAGGGTACGATGATCTGAACTGGGATTTGCATGGCTTTAGTTACAGACCATACAACTACAGCAGCACATTTGAAAGGAGATGGGAGGACTTGCATTGAGGGAGTCTCTCATTCTAAAAATCCATTGGGGTGAAGGAGATTCAGCAGACCGCTTCTTTATCATCATCATCCTCGAAATCCTCTAGCTTGGGAAATTCTTCTTCCTTTACTTTCTTCACCTTTCTCTTGGTTCAGGCACAGGTAGTACATGCAGTACTGGAGTGGCCAGGCTTTTGGCAGTGGAAGCAGAGTTTCTGCTCAATGTAGCATTTCCTCTCCTCCAGGGTGAGCTTGGTGATACAAATGATGTCAATGTCCATGGCATTGGAATCCCTGGTGGGTTTCAGACTGGTGAAGGTATGGTTGGACTGGCGGATTGGTTTGGTATAATACTTAGCGATTTCGTCAGCACGTTCCCATTGAGTTTGGAAATGGATTGCTTTCTTGTACCAGTCATCTATGGTGGAAGGAACGGTGTCCATACCCATGATACGGCGCATGAGGAAAGAGGAGATTCTGGCGGAGAAGTACCAGATAAGGACATTGGGATTAGTGATGTTGGTGACAGCGATATGGTGTTGGAATTGGAAAATGTATTTGACAAGGGGAGTGTTACGCTTGGCCTGATAGTGAACAAGCAGAACTCAGTAAAGCAAAGATGAGGGAGATGACTCAACGATGGAGTCCGATGATAACTTCCATGAGGGGCTTCCAAGTGGTGGGATGACCAACAAGTACACACTTGAAGGCGGAGACTTTCCTAGCAATCGGCTAAGGTGGTAAAGCAAGGATGATGACTCAAGCGAGAGCTGGGCTTAGAGAGGAGAGCGAGAGGAGGAGAATGCAGTGATGTATAGAAAAGACTGAGTAGGTCTAAGCTAGAGTTACATCGGTGCAAGGGATTGGTTTATATCAGAAAGAGCCTGAGAAGATTGAAGATATAAAAGGTATATACGCATTGTAGAGAGCATCCGCTCCCTACAGTTGTAGCCTTCCGTTTTCCCATTCTCCATCCCATCCGGTGGCCTTAGCTTTTAGTCCGCACGCTGAACACTCCTCCGTTATCAATCTGCACTGCATCCGATCCGTATCTGTCAGTCCACTCAGTCTGGTAAGTCAGTCCATTGTGCATGGTAAGTTTGGAACAGTTCGGAATCTGTTTCCCCTTCATCTACCTACTTTCCCTCTTATTGTACTTGGGTAGTAAGACAGCGACTAGCATGTCAAATACACTAGCATTACGGACATATCTCATCTCCATACTGGTCTCATCTCATTTATCTTTTACTCGGACTCTTCTCAACCCTTATCTTGTTACTTACCTGTCTGGATTGTACCTTAGAGTATAAGTCCTGTTGGCTGGTTTGGTAATGCTCAGTTTCCTCCCGTTGGATTCTCACTATCGTTTGTTGCCTGTCCGAACCGTCTTCATCGACCGCCCAACGTGGGCCTCCACAGAGAACAGTGTTGTTCTTATTGTCATATGCCTTTCCGCACGCTGCACTCCGTCTCTTTTTATGCCCGCTCTGTTCCCGGACTCTCAGAATCACCTTTCTTCAGTCCGGACTCACCCCGGACTTTCTAATATCCACTGGATTTAGTATGCTCAGGTCTATCTTTGACGCCTCCACCTGGAATCCCTTTAGGGACGGACATTTCGTACCCTTCTAACTAATCCTTCAAGCTCTGACCAGAACACTTGTTCCAGCAGGTCATCTGAGCTATCTTCTTTACAACTGGAGCCCACCGTGAGGGATTCTCAAGGGACATCCAGGAGAACACTCAGGCCGAACCCCCAGCACCAAGAACTTGAAAATTTACTGACACAGCTTTGGGAACTGCAAATTTCCAAAGACTCTCATTTCCTCATACCGGTTTCTCCTGTCAACACGCTTCATAACCAATCTGCAGATCTGCCTGAGATCTCGGTGTTGAATTTCACTCTTCCGTTAGACTTTACTCCGTTGACCCTACCTGTCAAACAGCCACTTTCTGACCTGTTCGGAAGCTCTTCCCTGAGCTCATTTCCGCCCTCTCCTCCATTCCTCACTTTGACACTGTCAGAAGCCTCGGACTCAGACCCATCAGAAAGTCGAGAACTTCACGGCATCCAGGACGACCACTCCTTCCGACCCTTCATTCCTGGAGGGTTTATACAATCTACACCCCAACATGATAGAGAGTCACTTTTCCCCCTTGGATTATTTTCCTCGCCTCTAACACCATTAACATGGTCTTCTCCACAATTGTCTGCTCCCGCATCACCTTCAGCCTCATCATCTTCTCCATCTCTATCTTATCTCTTCCAGCCCTCATCCGCTTCCTTCGTTGCACCTCTGACCCTTCCGAATGCCTCGCTGCCACTTCCGTTCCCGACCGGATCAACCAGAGCAATCCCACCACCACTACCCATCACCCCTATGGCCATCCCCAACTACCAGATGCCCCTCTGGGGAACCCAGAATGCTCCAAAATTTGATGGGCAAACTCCAGCACTGCTTCCGCGCTTCCTCGAAGACGTGGACATCATCGGAACCACTGCCGGACTAACGGACGAGCTCAGAATCAAAGCCGCTATCCGCTATGCAGAGCTAGAGGAAGCCGAGGGTTGGGAACTCCTCGACGAAGCCTCCGGAAACGCTTCTAAGTGGGACGACTTCGTCCTCGCAGTCAAAAAATTATACCCCGGATGCGAAGGAAGTAACCGTTACTGCTGCACTGACATACAATATCTCATAGATGAGTACCACGTAAAGCCTATGCGAAGCCAAGACGACCTTGGGGAATACCAGCGGAAGTTCAAGAAGGTCGCGACAGTCCTCATCAAGAATGGAAAGTTATCTGACATGGACCATGACACCCTCTTCCTGTACGGATTCCCGGACAACCTCGCTGATCGAATCCAACACCACCTGTCAATCATCAAGCCCAATCATCACCCCGAAGACCCTTACCCGATGGACGACACTGTAGAAGCTGTGAAGTTCTTGCTAACTGGATCCGCCTTACAGCCTAACCTCTCAGGGGGGTCCGCTAATATTCCACAGTGTCCCTATTTCCCCGCATGGGCGAATCCGATCCCATCCATGCCTATGCCTCATCCACCCGCCCCTCAACTTGCGGCTCCGGCCATTAAACAAGAAAGCATGGTAGTTAACCAACAGTAACTTCAGCCCGCTGTTCAGACTCAGACATGCGCCTTTTGCGACGCCTTCGGTCACTTCATGGGTGAATGCCCTCACGTGGATGAATACATCCGGACTGGCAAGGCAGGTAGAGGATCGGACGGCTGTCTCTACCTCCCTGATGGTAGACACATTCTGCACATTACCGGGTGCAACTGTATCCCCGATTGCATTGACCGAATTGTTGCAGAGCAGGCCACTTCAGTTGCCTCAACTAGTAAAAACATACCATCCCACATGACTGCAGGAATTCTGTCTGTGACCTACCTGGATACTGACGCTATCTTAGACATCGAGCCTTTGGCTTTCATGGCATCTGTAGAGGATACTATGGACCCGTCGCTTGCTGATCCGGAGTTCCAGCCTTACATCACGCAGGCTTG
Organism: Boletus sensibilis; assembly: GCA_038092655.1. NCBI lineage: Eukaryota > Fungi > Basidiomycota > Agaricomycetes > Boletales > Boletaceae > Boletus > Boletus sensibilis. The sequence goes on along the minus strand of JBBPQU010000008.1, from coordinate 9,162 downwards.
GGCGAGTTTCCAAGCAGAACAAACAGCAAAGGATCCGAAAGGAGAGAAAGTCCGCTTTGACAGAGTCCACGTCCCGTCATGCAAGACCAATCATCTGGGTTCTCGTTCTGCTATGGTATCTGAGGAGATCAAATCTCCAGAGATCCAGAGGAAAGCGCGGACCGGCAGACAACCGCTCGGACTCACACCTATCTCTGTCAAGGATTCCGCACCCATCGTCCAGACTGCTTCAGCATTAGGGTCATCATCATCCGGGCCTGCACTATCAGGCCCTAGTAACATTTCATCTAAGCAACCCATCGCTAACATACCTCCTCCCTCCTACCTATCTACGAATCAATATAGGTACTCGTTTCCGCTCGAGGATGATACTGCCCCGAAGTGCGTCCTCGACCGGGTACTCGAGACAAGCATTCCGGTCCCTGTAAAGGACCTCTTCACTGTTGTACCTGAGTTCCGGAAGCAATTCCACGATCTCACCACTACTAAGCACGTATCCTCTACTAATGTCGTACAGGTTAACGAACTTTCCGGTTGTTGTGACCTGGGAGCTGTCGAACAGGAGTATGGTGACCATATACTCCGAAATGCTGATGGAGACATTGTAGCGCCCCATAGCTTACCACTCCAGTCGCTAGAGGCCAGGATTCTTGAAACCAGCCGGACTATCTTATGCGTCCTCGACACTGGGTCCAAGATCGTCGCCATGCCTAAATGGGTATGGGAGAGCCTCAGACTTCCAGTCTGGTCAGATCATGCAATCACCATGTCAAACGCCAACACCTCTACGGAGTTGACACTCAGAGTTGTAGAGAACCTCCGTCTAGACTTCGGATCTGGAGAGATTTCCCTCCAGGTTCAAGTAATTCCTTGCGCGAACTTTGACCTTCTTCTTGGTTGCCCGTTTCATTGCCTTATGTCCGCCACTACCGACGACTTTCCGGACGGTGCTCAAATGATTACCTTACATGACCCTAACTCTGGAAAAGAGTATAAACTACCTACTTGTCCTTGGACGGAAGGATGTCCTCGTTGTTGTAAAGGATTGCACTGTGCAAACCATCAGTCCATCGTTGAGATGGATTTTTGAGTATCAATGATCCACCGCAAGGTTGGGGAGAGTCCCACACATGAGCCGGTCAATCCAACTATCTGTTTCTCTTACCTGTTGTATCTTCTTTGCTTATCTGATCCCTTCCGAGCGCTCCAAACACTGTTTTTTATCAATCTGTCTCCCCTTCATACAATTATCTTTCATCCACTCAATCTACTTTGACTCCGGACCACATTACTGCCTTATGCTCCATTTACCACTTCGATCCGCTTTTACATTCCCTGGCATACAAGCCAGTCGCTAAAAAGGTCCAGTCAGTCGTGGCCCCTCTTGAAGAGGAGTTCCGTGTCATCCGTTGGCTACCAGATGATCCGCTTGCTGGACTCACTCCGTTACCCACTCACCCTCCGGATTTTACCCCCGGATTCAGTTTTACACAGGAGCGCACAAACACTTTAGACCTTGATCCCGCAAAATGCCTTTGGCCAGAGGAACTGAAGTTGGTCTGGTGGTTAGTCTGCAACCATGAGAAGGCTTTTGCTTGGATTCCGACTGAATGAGGTCGTCTTGATGAATGGTACTTCCCTCTGGTCAAGATACCGACAGTCTCTCATATGCTGTGGATTCTGTGTAACATACCGGTTCTGCTGTCTGCATGGGACCAAGCCATCCAGATCATTAAGGACCAGATTGCTTCCGGAGTTTACGAGCCGTCCACCACAGCGTACCATTCCCGCTGGTTCTGCGTGCTCAAGCAGGACAGAAAGACTCTCTGGTTGGTCCACAACCTCCAACCTCTCAATGCCATCACCATTCGGGATTCATCAGTCCCATCTTTGGTCGAACACCTTGCAGAATCATTCGCCGGATATGCGGTTTACAGAATGCTGGACTTATTTGCAGGATACGACCAACGTCCACTCCATGTTGACTCTTGCAACATGATGACGTTCAATAGTCCACTTGGACCGCACTGTCTCACCACTCTTCCGATGGGACATACTAACGTAGTATAGGTCTACCAAGCGGACATGGCTTTCGTCCTTCAAGACAAGATTCCGCATCATACAATGCCATTTGTCGACGATTTACCTGTGAAATCCGAGACAACCCGGTATCAGCGAGAGGATGGTTCTTATGAGACCATCCCCAAGAATCCGCTGATCTGGAAGTTCATTTGGAACTATCTCATTGTCGTTAACCACATCCTACAGCGTCTGCAGAATGTCGGAGCCATGGTGTCCGCCAAGAAGTTTGTACTTGCCGCTCCAGACGCAACTATTGTCGGGCACAAGTGCACATTCGAAGGCCAGATTCCGCATGAAGCCAAGGTTCAGAAAATCCGAGATTGGCTGGAGTGCACCAATCTCACTCAGGTCCGCAGTTTCTTGGGTACCTGCAGAGTAGTCCGCATCTTCATCCGTGATTTCGCTTCCATCTCTCGTCCGTTAATCAACTTGATGTGGAAGGGAGTTCCTTTCAAATGGGGTGACTCCCATCGCTTAGCCATGAATTGTCTGAAGGACGAGATCATTAAGTCCCCTGCGCTCCGCTGCCTCAATTACGAGTCCAGATGTGAAGTAGTCTTTGCCGTGGACACTTCTATCATAGCAGTTGGATATATCTTGTCGCAGGACGGAGAGGATGGCAAACGCTATCCAAACCGTTTTCGATCCATTAGCCTGATGGAAGTCGAGAGCCGCTATTTGCAGGCCAAACTCGAACTTTACAGACTGTTTCGTGCCTTGCGTGCGGTCCGAATTTTCATCTTCGGAGTCGCCAACCTTACGGTTAAGATGGACACTAAATATGTCCAAGGTATGATTAACAACCTGGACTTGCAGCCGAATGCGACCATCAATTGGTGGATCGCTGGTATTCTGTTATTTCACTTCCATCTCGTTCATATCCCCACCCCCCGTCATTCCAGACTGGACGGATTGTCGCGTCGTCCCCCTTCCAATGATGATCCACCTGATGAAGATGACTTTGAGAACTGGCTCGACGATGCATATTCTCTTTCTATCTCCTTACTTAATGAACATTCTTTCCCTTCCATCTCTGTCTCGGACATTGCTAGAGTTTATTACCACTCGGACAGCAAACCCCCACTTCTCTTACCTGTTCCCACGTACTTTACCCTCCTTGCTTCTCTTTCTTCCAATTCCAATTCCAATTCCAAGTCCGAGACTGGATCCATTGACCAGATGGACAACCCTATTCTCCCCTGATCCATGAAAGCCGTTGCTAAAGAAGCTCGGATTGCGCGGATCCGGGACTTTCTTGAAACTTGAGTCCGCCCCTCTGAGCTTTCTGACGCAGACTTCCAGTCCTTCGTCAATTCTGCCACCTGCTTCTTTGTGCTCAATGGATCATTATGGCGTCGGGAGCCACACAGACACCATCAGCTCATACCCCTGGAGCAGTGATGTTACAGACTCATCCAGGAGGCGCACGATAGCCTCGGACACAAGGGTGTCTTCTCCGTCTGGACCCATCTGTTGCTCCACTTCTGGTGGCCAATGCTGGTAGATGACGTCAAGTGGTTCATCTGGACATGTCACCAATGTCAAGTGCGCCAGATCTGGAAACTTCACATTTCCCCTACTGTCACAATTGTCGGTGGTCTGTTTCGGAAAGCTCACCTGGACACTATGGTTATGCCTAAGTCCGGTGGATACCGGTATATCATCCAAGCCTGGTGTGCTCTCACAGTGTATCTGGAGTGGCATATGCTTCAGTCCGAGAACGCTGCTGCTCTCGCAGCTTTCATTTTGGAAGATATCCTGTGCCGGTGGGGTGCTTTATCCAAGATCATTACTGACAATGGACCCACCTTCATCCAAGCCTTGGACATCCTGGCGGACAGATATCATATCCGACACATCTGCATTTCCCCCTATGATTCGCAGGCAAACGGAATTATTGAGTGAAGGCATTTTGATGTCCAGGAGGCCATTGTTAAAACCTCCAATTGGGGGGAGTTTTGCTGGCATACTGCTGCTCACTTGGTCTTTTGGGCCGAGTGAGTAACAATCCTTAGATCAACTGGTTTGTGTTACGACCGTGTAACAATGGAACACCAAGGTGTATTCCAAGTCTAGTTTTCCTAAGGTTGCACCAACCAAAGGTCCTAGGGCTTATGACGTGCCTAGGTCTTAGACTCTTCACGAAGAGCTAAGAGGCAAAGGATACCTAGGACAAGGCCTAGTATCGAGACGAGAGCACGAGCCGAGGCAAGTGAAGAGAGACTTTACACTGTAGATTGTGTAGGTCTAAGTTAAAGATATAAAGTACGGAGAGATAAGGTTTATATACGGTAAGAGTACAGTTCAAGCAGAGCTTGAATATAAGTTAAGGGCAGGCAAGACGCGAATCATGTGATGAGTTGCATCGTGAACGTGACTAAAGAAAGGGATACAACGCATATGAGAGAACATGTTAGGAGGCAGTGTCTGTGGGATAAATAGGAACAGTACAGAAGATATCAGAAAGAACCGGGTCGGGAAGAATAGGATCAAAGAGGCTGTGCAAGAAGGCAGTGTCAGGTCGGGGAGAGTAGGATCAACGAGGCTGTTCAAGGCTATGCCCAAAGCAGTCCTCGAAGGCAGTGTCTTGCACTGCATACTCTGCAAGGGAATCGACGATGTCGTTCCAGAGAGAGGATCCTGGAACGAGAGAGTCGAGGACGGGTGAAGGGATAGGAGAGGAAAAGATAGGGGGTTCACCACTCGTAACATTACCCCTGTTGTACATCTGAAGTTCCATCTCAGAACCCTTAGTCCTTGTCTCTGGGATTGACATCGTAGGACAGGTCCCAGGTGAGGGGATCGATGTCCCAGCTTGGACAAGAGGCAGAAAGATGGCCTTGTTGTTTGCAAAGGGTGCAACGTTGTAAGGGACATCTGGATTTGGGGTGACCGGGACCATGTTTGTGACAGATGGGGTAATGCTACCGTGGACAGTATGCCCGGATATGGCCCAGTCGTCGGCATTGGTAACACCGTAAGGGGACCATGGGTACGGGGAGAATACTGGGTGGGGTAGGATTGGAATGGGAGTCCATAGGGGATTGGGAACTATGATTCATGGCTGTAGCTGTGCCATAGGAATCAGATCCAGAGGAGGACAATGGGTCCCCAGATCTGTCAGAAATGTCACAGGATGGGAATGGGCTAGTTCTGGTTGGTGTACCAAGAACGAGGGAAAGGTCATGGGGGGGTATGGACGGGAGCCCTGCGGAGTAAAGGAAAAGACGGGGACGTTGTCGGAGGCGACCAGGGGACCAGGGGTTGAGTGGTATGACAGGATGGGCAGATATGGGGGTGGAGGGGATAGTGGGGACAAGATCATTTGGGTATGGGAAGTCAAGGGAGGAGTGGTGGGTGAGGAGGTCACATGCTCATTCAAGGATGTGATCAGCTCCTCTATTGCCATGGCTTCCTCCGATACTCAAGGGGGTAGGGGTTGGGGAGGAGTTAGGTTCTCCATGATAGTCATTAATGTCCTCAACGGGGGGTCATTGTTATAGTAAGCCGCTCTTGCCTCTTCAGGGAGGGCGAAGACGACTGGGTTGAGGACATTGGTGATGAGGATGAGTGGGAGGAGAGAGATGCAGAAGTGGAGTCCTTCATGGTGAAGGGCATCAAGAGTGGAATTTCAGATCTTGATCAAGGCCTGCTCAATGGCAGCGAGGGGAGTGACATTCGTTGTCTCGCCCGAGAGAGGAGAGACTGAGGGGATAGGAAGATTTGTCGAGTCCCAGGCGGCCCAGGGGAGAAGGGATCTAAGGATGGTGAATTGTCGATAGACATGGACAAGGAGAGGGAAGACGTTGTTGCAGGAGTAGTAGGGGAGGGTGCACAGGGCGGAGTACATCTCAGAGTTTTCAAGGAAGGCAACATAGACAAGGCGGTGAGCGTATAGGGGGAAGGCAGGCGATGTGTGTGGAAATGGGGACAGTGGCGAGGAAGGGGAAGACCATGGGGAAGGTAGTGGGAGGAGGATAAGAGATGTTCAAAGTCCAACTCTCTTTTTGTACTCTTTCAGCACAGCTTTGGCATTTCCAAAATTGCACTCGGGTTCCCACGTATTTTCCACATTTGAATATCCGTGCCAATGCACTAGATATTGTCAGGTAGCCGAGGTTTCCCGATGGTTGATGATGGTGTCAATTTCATATTCCTTCTCAGTTCTGATAAGTTCCGGAGGAGGACGGGTGAAATTGGGACCATGTTCTGCAGTTTTCCAATAAGGAGATAGGAGGGAGGTGTGGAAGATGTTGTGGATTTTCCACTGTTTTGGGAGGGCGAGTTTGTATGCTACAGAGGAGATCACTTGAGTGATCGTGAACGGACCAGTCCGTTTTGGGGAGAGTTTTCGGGAGGGGACTTGTAGGCGGAGGTTCTTTGCTTCCAGCCATACTTTATCTCTGACTTTCCATGGGACGAACTTCGAATGTATGCGTGATTTCATTCATGTTTGGGCAAGTTCGTGCGCAGCTTCAGCTTCTAGGCGAGCTGTATCTAGGTGGGAAAGTCGGGTTTCTAGGGCAGGGATAAAGGTTTTGCTGAGTGGGGGGTAGGCACAAGGTTCATATCCCATTAGGAGGGAGAACGGGGTGCGGTTGGTGACGGAGTGTACTGCGTTGTTGTGGGTGTACTCTGCCATGGGCAAGAGTTCCAACCATTTGTGTGGTTGTCCGTCACAAAAGATGCAGAGGTAGGTTTCCAGTTCTTGGTTATATTGTTCAGTTTCTCCATCGGTCTGGGGATGGTAGGCAGTCGAAAGGGAGACATCATATTTGAGGATGCGAGCTAACTCCCGGGTGAATGCTGAGGTGAATTGTGGACCGCGGTCCGAGATGAGTTTGTCATGGAGTCCAAAGTGTTTGAAGACATGGGTGAAAAAGAGTTGGGCAATGCCTGCGGCATCGATGGTCTTGGAGCAAGGAGCGAGAATTACCCCCTTACTAAGACCATGGTCGACCACGACCATGACAGAATCGAGACCGTCGACAGGAGGGAGATCCGTGATCAAGTCAACGGAAAGGTGGCTAAAGGAGCGAGAGGTCGCCATGGCAAGGGGAACAAGGGGGGAAATGGTGGGGTGGGTGCAGACTTTGTGGCTTTGGCAAAGAGCACACCCAGCGACGAAGCAGCAGGTAAAGGCAGAGAGACCAGGCCACCAGTAGCCACAGGAGAGAAGGGCAACAGTGTGGAGATGACCTCCATGACCTTCTGAGGGGGAAGTGTGGATGGATGAGACGAGATCATGGCGGGCGTCGGGTGGAATGTAGAGGCGGTCTTGGAAATAGAGACGACCGTCTGTGAAAGACCAGTTGTTGGGGTGGGCGCGGCCAAAGAGAGATTCCCCTGACTCCATGCTCTTGAGAGTGTCAAGGATGAGGGGATCCGTTGCAGAGGAGGTGGAGATTTTGTCCACAAGGGTGAGGTCAATGGCGCGGACCTGTAGGCCAAATGCGGAGGAAGGGAGTAGTTTTACATCGGTATTGTCGGAAGAGGTGTCAACCTCATCGCAACGGGATAGAGCATCCGCTGGTCCCATCTGGGAACCAGGAAGTGCGGTATAGTCCAGGTCAAAATCCTGGAGGAAGAGAAGCCAATGGGCTTGGCGGTGAGAGAGTTTGCATGGTTCCTTGAAGTAGGTGAGGTTCTTGTGGTCCGTGAGGACCTTGACAGGATGGGAAGAATCTAGAAGATATTGGTGCCACTCCTCAAGACCTCATATGACCGCGAGGAGTTCACAATCATAGATATCATAGTTACGTTCTGCATGAGAGAACGTCTAGGAGAGGTATCCACAAGGGTGAAGGTCGCCGTTGGAGTCGGGTTGCATCAGAACTGCTCCGGATGCCATCAGAGAGGCGTCCGTCATCAGGGTAAAGGGGTGAGCAGTGTCAGGAAAGGCGAGGACAGGACGGGTGGTAAAGGCGTGTTGTAGGGCACGAAAGGCAGAGATGTGACGATCGGTCCACGTCCAGGGGGAATCCTTCTTGGTCAGGTCCAAGAGAGGATGAGCAAGGGTGGAGAATGAGGGGATAAACTTCTGGTAGAAGTTGCAGAAGCCCAGGAAGGATCGAACATCTTTGATGCAGGTTGGATAGGTCCATTCCTCGATGGCTTTGAGTTTGGTAGGGTCCATCTGAACACCTTGTTCGTTAATGACCAGGCCAAGGTAATCGACCTCGGTGGCAGCAAAAGTGCACTTTTCAAGTTTCAGGAACATTTCATGTTCCTGAAAGCGCTGGAGAACTTTCTTGGTGCGTTCTTCATGAAGAATGGGGTCGACTGAGTGGATGAGAAGGTCGTCCATGTAGATGATCAACCATCCTTCCACAAGGAAGTCACCAAAGAGATCGTCCATGAAGGCCTGAAAGGTAGCTGGGGAGTTGCACATGCCAAAAAACATCACAGTAGGCTCGAAGAGCCTGAACGGGGTGACAAAAGCGGCTTTCCAACGATTTTCAGGTTTGATGAGGATATTGTTGTATTCCAAGCAGACATCGAACTTGGTGAAGATGGAAGACCCCTTGACCTTATCGATTAGGTCGGAGATAAGGGGAAGAGGGTAGGTGTTTTTAATGGTGTGCGAGTTCAGATAGCGATAATCTTGACAGGGGCGAAGTTTACCATCCTTCTTCTGGACAAAGAAGAAGGGGGAGGCTTGGGGAGATTTAGACGTAGTGATCTTTCCTGAGGCCAAGTGTTCATTGATGAACTCTTTACAGGCTGCCTGCTCCACCGGGGCTAAGGGATAGGTCTTGGCACGTCGAGGGATGAATGAGTCTTTGAGTTCGATGGCGTGGTCGTAAGGTTGAGAAGGAGGGAGTTTCGTGGTATCCTTCTTGTCGAAGACATCTGCAAATGTCTGGTAGGCTGGAGGGAGAACAACCTTTGTTTTCTTGGCTTGTTGGGTGATGGTGGTGGACAGCGTGGTCCGACGTATAAGGTATTCTGGTACTTGGTTCATCCCGCATCGCCAGTTCTGCTTACCAAAAATGGCCCACTAGAAACTCCCAATCACCGAGCGGTCCAACAAAGCGACGGCTCGTTCTTACATATTTAAAGTTTGAGAATAGGTTAAGG
>JBBPQU010000007.1:0-86256 GCA_038092655.1 Boletus sensibilis | reverse complement strand
TGCGCTCGAGTATGGAGGTGCTTCCGCTGCCACGATCGTTCCTTTAGTTCTACAGTTTGGAAAGAACGTCTCACCGGACGAATACATGAACATAATTCTCGGACCACTTCTCAGACTCTTTGCGAGTCCCGATCGAGGCACGCGAATGGCACTCCTCGACAATCTCTCCGAGTACGCGGACAAACTCGACAAAAAAGCTGTTGTAGATAAAGTCTGGCCCAATCTCGTACGTGAGCCCTCACTCTTATGTTTTCCATGTTGTGCTGATTGAGATGGACTAGCAATCTGGCTTTACAGATACGGTTCCCGTCATTCGCGAAGCGACGATACGTGCGATTGTCCTTCTTTCGCCAAAGGTGCGTTTTGCAATTTTACATTCGCTCGTGCTTCTGACAAAATCTGCGCATGTAGCTCAGTGACCGTATTCTCAACAATGACCTTCTCCGACATCTCGCGCGCCTTCAAAGCGACCCCGAGGTGTCCATAAGAACAAATACGTGCATTCTCATCGGACGACTAGGGCCCACCCTAGGTTACAACACCAAGCAAAAAGTCCTCGTGCCCGCGTTCTCCAAAGCGCTCAAGGATCCCTTTCTGCACGCACGGGTGGCGGGGTTGATGGCGTTCACGGTAACTAACGAATGTTTCAACATCGAAGACGTTGCCGCAAAGGTAATTCCGAACATCGTAGGAGCCACGCTCGATAAAGAGAAGTGAGGTTCGTTGTTCGTTGTTGTGGTGTAAATTGACCATCGCCCAGAATCGTGCGGGATCAAGCTTTTAAGGCGATGGAACTATTCATGAAGCGCTTGTCAACACACGCAGCGTCCATGGTAAGATTGAGCTTCCTTCCTTTCCACCCTCCATGCTCATTATGCTCGCCATTGTGTAGCCTGAAACTGCACTGCTTGAAGGTGAAGGGAATGTAAATGTATCCCTGTCTATTCCAGGAGGTTTCACGCAAGCAAGCCTTGTCAACTCAGCCACAGGCGCCGCTGGAGCGTTTGCTGGATGGGCTATGTCTTCTCTCGGGAGAAAAGTAAAATCTATAACATTCTCCCTCCTCTCTTACGAAATTCTCTTCATAGCTTGCTCCGAGCGACTTGCAGAGCACCATCGCGAGCACCTCTGACGAGCGCACCTCGACACCACCTACCAATAACGGCTCTGCACTGATCAGCGCTGGTGCAGATATCCAATCGCGAACACCCCCCTCGACCGGTTTTGTGCAATCGAAAGGTCTTCAACTCGGCGGAAGCAAGACGAACGCGAAAGAGGCTGCAGCACAGCTCGCGGAACAGGTTGCCACCGAGGAAGGCGGAAATAATACCTGGGGTAATAACAATTTGATGGACGTGAGTGCCGACGAAGGAGATTGGAGTAAGTCTTCGCATCTATTGGAGCGTACTACATGTCCACTTTTGTGTACTTTTCAGGTGCGTTCGAGAGTGCGCCTGCCGTCGCAATGTCGAAGTTTGCCTCGGCGGCCGACCTTGGATTCGGTGCTTCATATCCAAGTTCCCCGAGGGGTACGTCGATTCCGGACGTCGCGCGGCAACGCACGCTGACCAACTTCCCTGTCTAGGCGAAGATGAATGGGGCGCCATGGGTACACTAACAAGTCTATCAGACATAGCCACATCGACCTTGTGGGGTTCACCTCAACCCCTGTCTCATGCGCCGACACCCCAACCTCAAACCCACACCCAAGCTCGAAAATCGAGCTACATACCTAGCAAACCAACTGCCGTTTCGCCCGCTCCTAGTTGTCGACCTACCCCCATATCATCACCGCCCCCTCTACCAGCAGATCCGGAACCCGTTCCAAAGTCGACTGCGGGCATGTCCAAGGAAGAAAAGGCGAACGAAATGGCGAGGAGGAAAGAGGAGCGGCGTCTGGTATGTCTTTTTCTCCGAGCACCCGCCTGACAGTCAGTCAAATATTAGACTGACGATGGTGACTGTAGCGCATCGAAAAACTGAAAGAACAGAAAAAGAACGCGGCGTCTGCGGTCAGATAGTCTCCTGCGAAACTCAGTTGACAAGAGAGTGCCGTTGCGTGTATCCCAAATTAGTATATCATACCTCACTTAGTTGGTATCTTCGCTTGCTGCAGCGGTTCAATTACATCAGTATACGACCTATAATATTCACCGCTTGTGCTGCGAATTACACGTCTAAACTAGTTAGGACCCTGTCGCACGAGCGGACAACATACCTGCAGCGTACGAGAACTTGTCGAAGTTTGAATTTGGCTTACCGAGAGAAGTTGTGAGGTATGTCCTTTCCACGGCTTACCAGCACACAACGAATTTCTTTTTCTCCTCGCGAATTATGTAATTTAATTATGTTTAGCTAGGCTATACCTATATTAAGTATACATGTGGTCACATTGCCCTTCTCGGCTATGCTTGTACAACTTGTAGACTACTTTTGACAAGTCCGATATGCCCACCTACGTATAAAATCTCGACCGTCCATTCAAGCATTCCAGAGCTATTAGCTTTATGACGAAGAGTAACACGAAACACGATAACCCGATTCCCATATACGACTCACGTCCACCCCCATGGGTGCCGACATCCCACCAGTCAGCTGACGTTGGTAAGTCACACAAACATCGAAACGTACCCGAGCTAACGGAGGGACTCTTCAGGATATCTTGGTTTCCATCCTCCGTATCCTGGGCAGGATGAAGATGTTTTGTCCGAAACTAATGTCAAAAGCGGGTTTATACTCAGCTCGTATGTTCAGGTATGTATAAGGATGCTCTGTATTGACATCTCCCTCACTTCTCACCAGTCAGAGATCTCTGGTATCACAGAGGCTCTGTGTTCCCAGTCAAATGCTGAGCACGACCATATCTTCGATCATGTTGCACTTGTGCAGTTGGAGAACATAATGGGTGAGATATTTGCTCGCCGTGCTGAGAATACTCCCACCGTTCCGTGAGTTCGCTTCTTTGCGTCCTACATGACATTCCGCTCATGACGTAGGTAGTCCTTGGACCTTCAAGATGCCGTCTCGTGTTACTCTCAACGATGCAAAACGTCAGGCTTGGTTCGCAGACCTCGCAAATGATGATGTTCCGTTGCACAAGTTTGGCAAGAGTGTACCGCACGGGGCGAAAGGACACGATCTTCTCGACTTGTTACAGTCTAACAACGTAGCAATCCCGCGTGCTGTATGGTTTTTACGAGTTCTTGGTGCAAACGAGACGGTACGTTGGTAGATGACTCAGTAGTTCATAGCAATTGATCTCTTATTCCAGGTGGGTCTGCGGAACAAGCCAAACTACAATCCCACGCAATACAGCATCGATTGGACGAACGTCGTGACGAGCTATCTCAAGAAACAACTTGCCGAAATTGCACTTCCTAGTGCTCCTCGTCTGGGACTGAATATTAAACAATCATTTAAAGGCGTGCTGTCTGATCCGGACTCTCGTGATCGATGGGTTTCGCGTTTCACTTATTGGTGGGTTTTCAAACATAACACTGTCTATGTGCTGATGCAAGCTCAACAGCCTCCGACTACTTCGACCTTTCTATGCAGATGGTCTCGTCGACAGCCGCACGTTTCTCTTGTGGTTAGTCCAGCAAATGGTGACATGCAATCTTGCGCAAGCTGGCTTCGTGGCCCATCTTGCGGACGAGTACTTAGACGGCATGCTCGCCAGCCGCGCGCTCACCAAGCCATTCGCTGACGCATGCGTTGCCAAACTTTCAGAGGTCAATTTTTTATTGTTGTTTACTATGAGCTTCCTCTCACCCCTTTCGGAAGATTCGATCATCAGCGCAGGGACAGCTCGTCAAGCTGGAAGCATTGCTAGAGACCCTCTTACAAGTGAGCATGACGTCCTTTAGTTTTGTCGCGTGCTTATCTGTGCAGCGAATCTGCCTCACCCTTCCGGATGTTTTTGTCAGTCCAAACGCTTGGGCTAGTCACTCGTCGTTATTGGCCTCAGTTTTATCTGACGCTGTTGGAGACCTTTCTCTGCCCGGAGATCAGCGACAACGTGAGATACAGCGGTTACTTCTCGAAAACCTCTCGGATATCCAAAGAAGGAACGACGCAATGTTGTTCCGGAATCTTCCTCCCCGTGCTTTGGAGCGTCTTGGATCCATGGTTGTCGATATCCAGGTGAGTCTTCTATACTGATGCTTGGCCCGGTTAGCTGCAATATCTATTGCAGAAACTCAATTCGATATCTTGTACGACTGACATGTCAAAAATCGTTTTCTTCCCATCACATTCAGGAGACTCCTCGTCATCAGTTTTCACCGAAAAGCTTGACACGCTCCTCACCTGGGCTGTAACACCCCTTCAATTTGGACCGCATCGTCCCTTTGCTGCTGCGACTCTTCTCAGTCAATATTGTGAACGCACAGCACGCCGCGAACTCTCCTGTGCGACTCTGCACGACTACTTGTTCGATTGGCTCGACACAAGTGATGTAGCTGCCGACAGCGCTAACCTCAGATCTATCTCGGCTCTTTTCGGAAAGCTTGTCAAGGATAGTCTGTTTGACTATGCAGCTTATGTCCAAAGGCTTGTTGCACGCAGTGAGCCAGGTCTTTCATGTTCCGAGGTAAGCCATCAAGAATCCCAGCGTACTTGTTTTTGACTGGCTGCAACAGCCAGTCAAGTCGGCCTCGAAGCATCGCGAGTTCCTGCGTTGGATACCACTCCACAACATCACATCGTCATTGTTGCACCAACGCAGGTTGATTCTATATGGCGCCCGCGCCCGCGAAACGCCTGAAGATGTCTGTGAGAGAGAAATGAGGCGGGAGATTCGAGCCGTTCTGCCACTTGTATTCGGAGGTGTGTTATCTGCCAACGGGATCGCGACATGTGCTCACGTAGGTGACTGATTCAGGGACACCACCTCATCCATTCACCTCTTTGTCGGCTTTGCATGGCAGATGTCACACAGCTATTCATACTCCGCGTTTCGAGCAAGTCAAGATGTTCAAGGAATGGCTTCTGCCAAACTACAAGAAATTTTCCAGTTTGTAAGTCGCTGCTTTGGCTGTTTCGCACACTCTTTACGACGCTTGCAGATCTGATAAGTTTGACGAGGCGATCGTTCTTCAAACATATAGTGTGGTAGTAGAGTTATTGTGTTGTACATGTTGTTATGGTTCACTGCTTGAGGTAAAATAGATCTAGCACTCAGATGTGCAGCACAAACTAAGTTTTCTTCTTTTCAGCTGAGCCTCTCGGTATTATCCCAGACCTCACATGCAGGCGTTGTCGCGGCAGTCGGCGAAGTATTCCATCGTTTCGCCACTGTCTGGACCTCGATGAATGTGACAAGTGGCATCACAAACGCACTTTATTCCGCTCATGTGGTCTGGAGGAACCGCGGGATGCAAGTAAGATCACTTCTGGCTCTTCTCGTTGAGATGGACGGAGGTCGCCACCTAGATGAATCTGCGAGGACTCTCGTGGCGGCAGATATATCTTCATTTGCTCATGTGAGTTTGTACGATGAGCCTGGCGGATTAAACTCTAATCTTCATTAGGCGCTCGCTCCGGAAACGGCTATGGGTGACACGGTCCCTCTGGTTTTACCAGAGATCTTACTACTTGCAGAGGATTCCAAACCAGATGCCCCTTCGATCCTTGCGAATAGCTTGTGGTACAAGTATCGAACCTCGTTGGATTGGGGTTGGAAAGTGTGGGACAATACTGTGGCTTCATTGCGTCAAGTACCACTCATGACAGATGATGTTCTCAAGCGGCACATGATCGCGCTGCAATATGCGCAGTTCCTTTTGCACGTTGACCAGCACCTCCCTGCGGGCATTGACGAACAAGTACTCCGCTGGTTCCTCGGCACTGGAAAAGGCGAAATATTAGCGCTCACAGTCGATGCGTGGGATGTATGCACTGTTGTGCTACTTTTTTTGTGCGCCCACGGGGCGCTCCCATCCACGACTATCCTCCGAGGTCTTGTCTACCCCGCATGGACTCAGCTGGCAATGGTCATGTCTGAACAAACGCAATCACTGGTAACTTACATCCAGTCAGCGAACGCCTTGTTTGACTGTTTGATTCTGAGAGCAGAACCTCATATATCGTCCACGCTTGCGAATACCTATTTGGACGTCCACCGATTTTATACCCGTCGACAAGATGCGTTTAGCGAGCTGCACTTTAGCTTCCTTGCTGCCGAGATGCCTACCCTCGTGTCTATCGAGCAGAACCCGTTCGTTCCGCAACACCTCCGAGACATGGCCAAGGATCTCCGGATAAGGACTTGCGAGAGTCGACAGTTTCGGTTTGCTGCATACCGCGATTTGGACGTGATACGGAGGGCCTTCGAACAGCCTATCCAGTCCGGATCTATTGATGAGACGCTCTTTGAGCCGCTCGTGAATGCACTGAAAGTAATTCTGAGCGACTCGAGTGAGGGTAAGCGTTCGGTATCTTTGCTCCCCGTGGTCTCGAGGGTTGTTGAACTAGACTTGCAGGCACAGATGTGAACACGTTTTTGAATAGCGGAATCTCATCCGTGCTCAGTCCGTGGCGTCTTGCTGCCACTGCCGTTCAACTTCAATTCGGACTACGACAGTTGGGTCGAGCCATGGCGAACGATTCGACGAAACAAGCCGCCAGCGCTTCCTTGGACAAGATGACTTCTGTCCTATTTCATCACTCGATTGCATCTGACGAAGCGTGTTTTATCGCCGAGATGGTGAAGGAGATCGATAGTGCCGTGGCTGGAAAGGTTTCTTCGTTCACTACACTTGATGAACCACTCATTTATCAATTGCCATTGCAGTTCGTGAATAACGGCATGGAGAGCCTTGTCGAAATTCTCGCTCGTCCATCAACTCCGCTGTCGCTTGAAAACCTCGCAGAACGTATTGATCGTGCAGGGGAGATCTTGCGTCTCCTATCCCACGTGATGGAACCTTTCCGTACGAAAGGGTCCATCCTTCAACTCGATGTTAACTGTCAAGAACGACTGGGTAGGGGTATATGCGAGACCCTCTCCGCCGTCGAGTCGATGTTCGCTACGACGGGTGTTGAAGAATGGAAACGATTGACGCAGAGCATCCTCTTCGTTGCCCGCTTGCTGCAATTTAAACTAGGATTTGGGGGAACCTGGTCGACCGCTGTCCGCGAGCAGTACGAGATGCTGTCATCCACACTTTTCCGTTTGGCTCTGGTATGTTTACGTATCATGGACAATCATGAAGATGCTGAGAACATCATGGGGCAGATGCACGCGTCCGGATCATCCGACCTCGACTCCATGGCATACCCATTGCTCATTGATACGTTGTACTTTGTAATTGATGGTATATCCCGTGAATTCTTCGCCCTGTGCATGCGCTGACGTGTATACCGGCAGAACTCCACTCGCAATCCAAGTCGAGCACGTCTGACCTCTTCAAATACTACCCTAGCATCTCCGAGCACGAGCTTCGGACCGACCTCCCTTCTGAACACTATCGACAACTATGTACTCTGCTCCCACACCTCTCTCCAAACGGGGTCGTCACGAATCTCGTACATGCTCATCGTGATGCATCTGGTCACCTGGTGTATGGCGCACCCGTCCAGAGCCGACCTTGGGAATGGGTCGAGAACCTAGGCGAGCCAGCGGTGGAAGAAGACGCGCACCGATGGCGGGAAGGACCGTTCAAGAATTCGTCTTCGCTCTCCCTTGACCTCTTTGAAGCGTCCCGAACGGGGGAACATATCCCCCGCCCCAATCTAATCTATGATACCACCAAGGACGACGACCACGAAAACAACAACATGCGCCTCGAGGGCGACGTACGGTCGTTCGAGGCAGGGTTGTCGGCAGAGAGCATCTACAGACGGGATTGGCGCGAGACGAGGCTGGAAGCGTACCGTGATCGCCAAGTAGATGGTGGCGCGCCATCCATGGGCAAAGGCGACGGGTCGGACGAGGTGGGTTTGTTGCCTGTCTTTCCGGCGCAGAACCGCTCTGGTTCGACAGGAGCGGGGTCGGGGTCGAGAAGAGCGTCGCCTGCGTCGTCGGTCAAGTCGAGGGGTTCTGCTCAGGGGACCGTGCCGTCGGTGCGGCAGAGTCCGGGTTCCACGAATAAGATGTCGACGACGACAGTGAGCGATGTGATGGAAGAAGGGAGCACGACGATGAGGTCTGGCGCTGGGCACAAGAGAAAGGCAGATTCAGACGATGAAGTCGAGATCGTCGAGGGGCCATTGCCCACCAAGGTGAGTGGCAAGAAGCCGAAAAGTATCAAGGCACGGGGGAAGAAACGGTAGCATAGTCTTATGTTGCTTTGTTGCTATATGAATACTATCACTGTACTGCTTATGTGGATGGCTCATGCAATGCAAGTGTTTCAGAACACTACATTCCTGACATTCTACAGACTTGAAATTTTACAGAAGATAGTAAAACCTGCCGTGGCCTACGGCGGGAGACACTGAGACACGCGGACGAAAGAACTGGACCACGCTTTGTATGGATGACTACGACGTACGGGTACAAGAAGGACTACTACTGTATCTCTATGAGGCGTGGGGTGTATATATGTCGACAGGATGCCAGTAGGATGCTAGCGGGCTTACAGATAGGTATTTTGAAATTCTGTCAATAGGGTCTACCACACGCGTATCATTCACATGGAGCTCGCGAGGGGCTGAGGAGAGATAGGATTCCCGAAACTATCACATACCCTACAACTGATCTACCCCTTCCCGACAACGCCTATCTCGCGCTTCATGCACCTTGTTGCGAGGTCGCCTGGATGTCGAAGGCTGGGGAGTAAGTAGATTATAGACCTAGAAAGTAGAATGGTCGAGACGAGGGTCCTAGCGAACGATGGCTCGACTGCCGACCTCTTGGCGAGTGCGCTGGCACACGTTTCAATTTGTTAACACGTCTCTGGTAAGTCTTGTCGTCTGCTGTGTGCTTACAACATGTTGGTAAATGTCAATCTACAGGATGTATACAGACACATACTGCAGTCCCCGCGCGTACATTACGGTCTGTCGTAGATGCCTTGGCCAGTGCTGGTGATTGACTGTTTTACCGGTCGTTGGCCCAACAGTTGCATCTCGACTTCAAAATTGATCGGAGAATCATGCCAATAACTACGCATGATGGTGAACACATTAAACACTAGTATGCGTTACATACCACACATGTACAGTACCAACAAAGTATGCTATAGTGTTTATCGACTGGTGAGGCTGGGGGACAAGATCTCCGCCGTCAGAGAGAAAACGATGCAAGTTTATCTAGCCAATATGGGTGCCGCAAAAAAGTGATCAAAGGGGCTAGTCCCTCGGTGTGGAGAAGTGTCTTTGCGCGAATTCGTCTCACCCATCATCTCCGCGATTTCCTTTATGAGGCCCTTCAACCGGAAATCCTCGACAGGTTTATTCAACACCTCTTTCCGGCACGATGGACAGGTATATTCAGGTCGATGACGTCGTAACGCGGCGAGGACTGCTCGTACGTGGTCTTGTCCATGCGGACCATACGCATGCAAATTGGGGACCATTTGGACGAGCGTATGGAGATGTCCCGCCAAGGCGATACGGTTATCATCCAATTGGGGGTTCGCTGTCATGTGCTGAGCTTGTGTCGTACTGAACCAATCGATGAGACAGTCTTCGCAGAAAGAGTGACCACACTCGGGAAGGCTGCGAGCATATAGTCAAGATCAGAATCACCCGCATATAGGAAGGAAGACGGACGTGTACGGGCACCACATGGTGAGTGTGCACACCTCGCATGAGGTATATTCTTCCAGCCCTGACAAGGCCTGTCGAATGCATGCATTAGACAAAACGAAAGGGAGAAGGATGAGAAAGGGGGCTTGCATCTTTGTCAGAAAAGTCGCGTTTGAGTTCTTCTACCTCTCGAGAGGTCGAAGCGAGTAGTTGCTCAGATCGTTTGAGCTCCTGTGGGGGTTATTCAGAAACCACACAGGCCAAACGAAAAGGGGTACGAGGCGTAAGACGGACCTCTTGTAGGTTCTTGATGGTGCGCTGAAGATCCTTGTTTGTCGTCTCGGACGATTGGGCCTGTCTTCTCGTGGAGGGCTTCTTGGGCTTGCTCTCGTCATCCGATGATATTTCGAGCACATCGCCAGAGGGGACCGGTGGCACTACAGATGCGGCTGCCTTTTTTCTGAGAGGACGGTTGGACGATTTCTTGGATGGCAAGGTTCCTTTGGACGAAGGCTCGTCATCGTCGGAAGACAAAACAATAATTTCGTTACTAGGGGACTTTGATGCTTTCTTGATGCCTCCACTGCCAGATGGACCTGCACGGCGGGATGAATAGGGCTGACTCGGTGGCTGTTGGGAGTTTGGGCGACTGGACGAGCGAGTTACGGGCATGGTCGATTGAGGGCAACAACGACACGCTTATAGCAAGTCGAGTTTGAAAAATGGTGCCCAGTTGGAGTTGAAACCATTCGCGTCTTACAGATATAAGCCACCACGTGACCATTGTACTTTGTGTGCTTCTCCACAGAGATGCGGCCGTCTGTTGCGCCTAATCGCGTCTCTCATGCACACGCTTTGGCCACTCAAACAAACAATCCCGCTTCTGCCCACCGCTTGATAGAAAAGAAAAAGGAATATGAAGCGGTCGCGGCTCTCGGACGCGCCAGTGCCCTCTTTGTAAAGCGCATCGAGGCCCTTGCCGACGACTGCGAAGTCATGGCAGATGCGGGTCAGGGTGAGTCTGCACACGTGTGGGAGCATACGTAGCCTTTCTGATCGCGCCTGATCAAAGTCCATGGCCAAGTACTCGAACAGTGGCCCAACATGTTCCGCATACTTGGACTCTTTCGTGAGTGTTCGCAGCCTATCGCTACGCGTACTCACTCGTGTCTGTAGTGGCGAACCGACAGCAATATGCAGAGTCAGAGGCGTCTCTGGCAAGCCTTGAATCGGCGCCAGGAGAGCGTTTGATTCGCATTCCGCTGGACGAGGTTCAAGCTGGCAATGCAAGGCCTTCGTGAATCGAGCACGGTCCACTCTCCTTTAATACACCCCTTTCCTTGTACACTTGCAATGCAAGCATAGAGGGCTCGTCTCAACGCCATTGCTGATTATCTCGTCAAGTCTTTCCTTGTAACACCACACCACGCGTCGTGAATTTCTTCAGCTTGTGATGAATCTTCATCTTATCAGGACTGGGATATTAATGACACTCGATCTCATCTCGCTTTCGCTGAGCCGCTTGCCAAGGTGTACGTGATTACAGCTCTGAGGCCCATCATAACCAGTCCATGATCCACCATGATTCTCCATTGGGTGTACCCGATCTACAGGGTTCAGATTCTTTTTCCATTGCCCAGTCGTGCCAAAGCGACTGATCGACCATGACCACCCATCTTGCAAGGTTTTCGTTAGCGTCCAATTCATTCAAAGAGGAAAAATATGCCCGTTCACCCGCTTACCACTTGGTTTGTTCATGCACCGACACCCCATTCGCAACCTTGCATTTCTTGGTATGTCTTCGGGCCACGTCCACGCGTGAATACACCTTGCTACAGAATTCACAACTCGCGCCCGCCCGCAAGTGCCGCGAGACGACGTGCCGCGCCAAACTCCCCTTGTTCATCGTGTCCGTACACCCCCGCCAGAGACACGTGCGTTGGGATTTCTCGTTCCCGACCACGTTGTGGTGTCGGCTGAGGTGGTGGCTCATCCAGACTCTGTCTCCGAGGATGTCCATGTTGCATGTGCCGTGTTCGTCTGTCCATTCACAGAGGAAGGCGTACACGTCGTCGCTAGCATCGTCATCTGCGCTCTGCGGATGTGCTGGTTCGACGGAGGACCTGTCGTTTCTGATGAGGGAAGGGAACCGCATGCTTGTGGGTTCACTTGACTCCCATGAGCGGACTTGCGGGGGGAGCGAGGGATGGACTCGGGGCGCAAATCCTGTCGCAACCATCTCTTCCCAAGTCTGATTTGCTGGAGCGAAACCCAAGGCAGAGGCTTTCGCGATATCATGGCTTGGTGAATTGACGTTCCCGAGGTTCTGTGGATTAGCCCTCGGGTCGCTTGCACGAAATGGATTCGACGCTGGCCGTGAACGATCGAATTGGCACACTGCAGCGTCGGGAAAACGGCCAGCTTGCGGTGCATGACCAGTGGGCCCTGGCAAGGGAACTGCAGCGACGCCAGCAGCAGCATGCAAGTGGACGCTCGCAGCCCGCATCTCAGTGCGCTGCGGCGGTTGTCTATCGCACACTGAGCCAGCATAGAGACAACTTGACTGGAAATACTTACAGAACGGACGGGGGGGATGCAATACCTGCACTTACGTGACGATGCTGCATAGATTCACCTCCGACGTACGGTGGACGCGCATACATGCTAGGTGAAAGGAAGTGCGTGTAAGCTCTCGGCGACAAACACAACGAGTCGGCATCCAAACCTCTCCATCTCAATCGGTCGATTGGTTGAGGGACTGTGCAGAACGGTCCAAAACGGTGCTGGAGCCAGAGCTGAGCGACCCGAACAGTCCCTACCACCAAGTCAACCCCACCCACAACAAAGGACAGACACAAAACAGACCTCGCTGCGCCACGTCCCACCCGCGACTCGCGCAACTCGGGTTGGGGGTGAAAGTACACTGACGGTGATCCAGCAGACATACGTACGAAACGGCAGACACGATACGCGTTGACTAGAATGGGTGAAGGAGACGACGCGTACCACAGAAAACGGTGGACTTATAACGCTTTCCGAGGTCCAACGTCTCCGCGCCTAGGGGTAATGTACGCATGCATACCGCCGACGGCGCTCAGTACACGTGTCAGGAGCAGGAAACTCGGAATGCGCTCCTTCTTTTCCACAATTCCACGCTGGGAGGTGCGATCGAGAACACTATCATCCCCATCCAGTCGAGCCTAAAATACGCACGCCGAGGACGTTGTGTCCGTGTGGGGTAGAAAAGGGGGAGAGGACGGGAAAAGGTAGGGAAGGATGACAGCATCACGCCAGAGTCGCGCGCGATTCGCAGTCGGGATATACATCTTCATGTTATACCCGCGCGTAGCATGGCGTCTCGGTTCCGCATTCCAGTCCTGGGCGATCCAAAGCCATGCTGCGCGTGTTTTCTTTGGGACATGATAGTGGGTTGCCCGTCGGGTGTCGCTCGCTTATTCAGTAATCCCCTCTCGTCTTGGTCACAAGTTGCCCACTGTCGAGGAACGTGATGGATCACTAGACCGCCGAGTGTTCTGTGGTAGGAGCAACAAACTTACTGGCCTGCAGCCAGGGGTACAACAAGAAGACGATGAAGGGTCAGACGTATCGCCGAGGATCCGAGTCAGGGCTCTGTCACGGTCATGCAGGCATTTAGCCAACGGGGAACTCCATCCGTCTCTTGCTCGCCTCGGATCAGATTTGCGAAGAGGAACGACGCCTGTTCGACTAGTGGTCACTGGATTTGCACGGCGGTTCGAGGATTCTTTGAATGCGGTGACCGTCGAAACTGACCTGGACTGCATCGAGGTGTTCAACGCGCAGCAAGGTCACGGTATGTACCTGTGAATGAGTGCTACAGAAGGGCCATAGAGTAACTTATTGCCCTGATCTTGTCCATTGCATGATACTGGGAAACGTACGCGTTCAACGTCAACCATGGTGAAAGACTGACATAAATAGTGGTATGCAAAAGACGATTCGGATACAACCAACACAGAGTGTGTAAAAAATCGGGGAATAAACAGGTTGTACATGCTACGATTACATTAAAGCGTCATCGATTCGCAACCTTTTTCCCAATCGATAGCTTTTGATTTCCATCCGAGGTCCAATCGGAAGCGGAGAACGTGTATGTATATTTACTTCTTGTGTACGCCAATCACTGAATCAGGCGCATATCTTGGGATGACCTGGGTAAACGCTGAGCTGCTGCAAAACTGGCAGGACCGGACGAGACGTACCTTGGGATCATGAAGCATGTTAAACTCTTCCGTGGCATCACGTCCAGCATACAACAGAATTGCCTTCTCTCCTCCTGGGTGATCAGGCAAGAACGATGTGACGTCGAGAACCTGTCCGTTCACGATGACCCAAATATCATCCTTCTTGTTGTGCTTGGCGACATCCGCGGTCGTGAATTCCTTAGCCGCTGACGATGAAGGTGCAACAGCGCTTGGCGCTGAGGCAGAAGGGGTAGTTTGGGAGGCAGAAGGTTGAGATGCAAGTTGCCCTGCCAGTGCACCAAGACGGCCACCAGCCTTCTCGATGACGGCACTCGTCGTTTGGAGGAGGTAAGCAGCCGCAGAATCACCAGAGACACGCCCAAAGACAACACATCCCAACAGCGACGAACCACCGAGTCGGTTGGCACCGTGGACACCGCCAGCGACCTCACCAGCGGCGAAGAGACCTGGAATAGGTTTGCCGTCCTTTCCAATCACTCGTGACTCGGCATCGATCTCAAGACCGCCCATCGTGTAGTGGAGAACAGGCGTCATGATCGCAACATGGAAGTAGTCATCCATAGTCCAATCTCCAGACGAAAAGAACTAGAAGGACATGTTAATTTGAGAGGGTAGAGAAGTTCATAAAAGGTAAATTACCTTCTTGCCGAAAGGATCTTTCTTGGCCTTGGCGCCAGCGTTGTAGGTGTCGAATGTCTTCTTGAAGTATGCAGGCGAGATACCCATCTCCTTGGCAAGTGCCTCACCACTGTCGAATCGCTTCATCAAGCCACGACCAACATAGTGCTTGCAATGCCATTCAATCTCGCTGGAAGCCTGGCCGTTAAGGACGAGGCGAATAGGGTACTGATGAGGAGCGGAAAAGTTAGCACACTGGTTGGAACCACAACTAGAGATATATACCTTGCCGTTCTCCCAAATCTTGCCGGTGACGTAGTCACGGTGTTCAAGTTCATCAACAAAACGGTCGCCGTTCTTGTCCAAGAGGAGACCACCAACCCCACGGAGAGCTTCGGCAGCAAGGAACTTGACCTTGGCGTTTGTCTCATTGGGGTCGACAAGACCAGTTGGGTGCACTTGAACCTTCTCAAGGTCGATGGCGCTAGCACCAATGGCCATGGCCATCTTCTGACCGTCACCAGTACAGTGGTCACCATTGGTCGTCGGGAGGTCATAATATTCGGGACGGTGTTTTTTCAGCAACGAATCTGAAGTGAAGTCTGCAGCGTAACCACCAGTGGCCAAGACGACAGGTCCATAAGCAGTCTCGGTCTTTCCGTTGCGGATAAACTCGACACCGTTTACGGCGCCTGATTCATCCTTGAGAAGCCTACTGACACGAGCCTTCTTGTAAATCTTGACTCTGTCGGGTTGACTGACAGCCAAATCCTCCAAGCGCTCCATCTGGGCATAGGTCATAACCTTTAGGAATTTGTAAAGTGAGCACCAATGCATGGTTGCAGACTGTCACAAAAAACCCACCATTCCAGGGAACTGGGCGTTGCCTCTATGTGTACGAGGCTGGCTGTGACCACCAAGACGGGCAACCTTGGAAAGGTCGAGGCCAAACTTGTTCTGCAGCCAGTTCACCGCATCACCTGACCGTCCAGTGAGGACACGAATAAGGTCGTCCCGAGCGAGGTCGCGAGCCTAGAGAAGTGAAATGAGAAGCCATTCTATGGCAACTTCAAGGAAAAGAACTTGCGGATTTCTTAGTGTCCTCGAAAAATATTTTAGCATTGTCAGGAATCCCAGCCTCTTGTTGCGTTAGTGTGCCAGCGCCATTGATGCCGGAGGTAGCTTTGGTGGAGTTACCACCCATGAACCTGAGGCATATCGTGCGTCAGGGCATCCCTGTGCTTTCGCGGGGGAGAATCACGCACCCTTGCTTATCTAGCAATAGCACATTTGCACCACGTTCGAGGAGTGTGTGTGCTGCGGAAAGACCAGCAAGACCGCCACCAACGACGATGACTTGAGCCATTGGATTGTGAAGAGATAGTATACGAATTGAGATGGTGGAGGTTGGAGTTCAAGAGTGGGCTTGTGCTGGCGGTCGGAACACCGGGCTCCTGATTTGATGTATTGAACCGGCAGCCAATCAAAGGAAGCCGAATTTATTTGGCAAGGACATGTGATTTCTGGCCCGGGCATTGGCCCGGGCTCCGTTTAACTTTCACGCTGATGACACAACTGACACCCGTGAAAATCCGGCCATTCAGATGCTTGTCTAGCGGGCGCCCATCTAAGCGTCCAACGCCTGTGCAAAGTTCCAAAGCACATCACAGCAGCCACGAACGATGTCGTCTATGCTCATCTCTGCTCCCTTTTTCACAGGTTCTATCACCTCGAGTCCTGGCACTCTCTCCCCAGTCAGTTTCCCATTCTCGACATCACCGTTCTCGAACATGGCCTCGTGTGCCTCGATATATGCCGGGTATACAATGTGTTCCCAGTACATGGGGGGATCCCGCCATAGTGATCCCTCTGGATTGAATTGCACTCCAAACGAGTAGCCGCGAATGAGAGTTCACGTAGACAGGCGATTGGAGGTGCACCGAGAGCAGGGGCACAAAGGTTTAAAATGTAGATGGACGATACCCCCGACGTATCGTGCAGGAGATAAGTCGATGCCGCGTCAGAGGTAAGCGGAGATTAAACGCGTGGCATTGGTAAGGACGGAGGGAAGAGTCAATTGCTGAGTATCGGAGGGTGCAGCCAAAAAGAGCATGTTCTTACCTGCTGTGTGGTATCCGTGTCGTTCATGTCTGCGTTGTTTGAGGACATCGCACGGCACCCGTAGGAAAAACCGGATATCTAGTCGGTCTACGATCTCCTACGCAGCGTCAGCGAGAAATTTGGTGTCGGCCAGGAAATCGCAATATGATTACTTTGTCCCAATAAAGCAAGAATCCATCGACGAGTCCCCATATAATGCGGATCCCCTTCTTCCGCTGTTCATCTTCAACTTCTTGAAATCGGGTTCTAAAATCTTGATAAGCGGAATCGGTGATAGGGATGTCTTTCTGTTCGTTCATATGGTCGTGACTTCTATGATCAGGAGGTATCACTCCGTTCTCCTTTACACTCTTTAGGAATGCCCGCAATCGAGGCCAATCAATAGCTCCCTGCGGGGAATCCCAGTCTGCAATATTATGAACTGGGTGAATTGGGATCAATTCTTCTGGCTATTGAGGAGTGGTGAGTCGTAAGAGACTTTTTCTGTGTCAGGAAACTCACAGGAGCAAAATCCTAGCAAATTTCCAGTTAATCTATGTGCTTGTAATGTGTGATACGCTCACATCCTGATGGATTATGACGCTGTTCGGTAGAATACTCCGAAGATGCTTTGCGAGGGTTGTTTTACCCGAGCATGTCGCTCCTCTGGGGAAGTGAGACAATGAGCACGGAGTAGATTATCGATGGCGATTACACAGTACCCCACTCCGATGAGAACAACCAGGTCCTGCAACTTGCTCATTTTGACTACCAAGCTGAATGTGCGTGACTTGAAATCGGTTATGCGTCTACGATACGGGGGACAATGTACACTCACAACGATCTGTTCTTCTTCTCACTTCCTCGGTTCACGCAACAGGATTCGAGGTAATGAGAATCAATGCGGTCCCCGAGTGAGAAATTAGAACGAACACCGTGTCGGAACTAAATGACGCGAGATAAGACACTAGATAGCAACATCCGGCTAACACCGAATTGTCGTGTGCGATTGCAATCTTCATTACCAAGCAACTTTGAACATACCCTCAAGTGAGTCGGCGATCGTCGGGTGAGGGAAAATGACAAAATTCCACAAAATACATGTGCTAGTACTACAACATACGTTGTCAATACTTGGCAAACTTGCGACCTTGATCTGCCAAGATCCACGTTCCATCTACGACCTCACTTTGAACTACCCCAACCGAACCAGCTACGGGGTTTGTTCTCAGCCTCGCGTGCTTGACGCGCAACCTCTTCCTTACTCTCATCGACTTGTTTCTCCGAGCGATCACGAACGTCACTTATCTTCCGCTCCGCAGTGTTCTTTAACTCGTCGAGTTTGGCCTGCGCTTCATGTGCACTCTGTCGTGCCCGTTCCGCCAGATCTGTGCGTGCCTCTGCAGCCCGCGTGCGTGCGGCGGTGGCTGCATCCTGCACGTTGGCCTATCACAAGCCGATAATGAGTACCGGATGGCAACATACCTGCTCATCCCAATCCACCTACCTTGGCCTCATTATAATTTCGTTGACCCTGTTTTGTTGCACTCTCCACCTTGCTCTTCCCTGCCTCCCCAATCTCCCTCACCTTTCTCTCCGTTTCTTCTTCCTTGCGTCTCGCAGTTTCGCGATCGACGGCGGGCTGTCCGCGGGTGTAGTAATAGTACAGTCCTCCGAGCGCACCCAGGGCGGAGAGTATGATCAGTGTGTTGCTGCCTTCAGGATAAGCGGGCGGCGTCTGACCGGTGCCCGACTGCCCTTGGGATGACGGCGGCGGCGTCGTCGCCAGCTTTCTAGATGCCTACATTGGCATGTGTCACGTCGTTTAGCTCCGCTCAGCTCGAGACATGCTTACGATGGGGAGACGGAAGGCTCCAAGGTATATTGCAGGGCGGGTGGAACGCAATACGAGTTGGCGATACATGTTGAGGGATATTCTGGACGGAGATGATCTGTCGGGCTAAACAAGAGCAAGTGGAACGAAGCCTTCCTATTGCAGGCATTTATACACGCTCTTCTTGCTCCTAACTCGACACAGCTATGACGTCAAATATAATCACGTGCGCGAGGTAGCAGTCTAACTTTAAACTTGGCGTATCACATCATAACTCGGACGTTTGAGCTATGGGGATTTCCAGATAAGTAGGTACAGAGGGTGATTGAAACCATCAGCGCGAACGACAACTCCTACAATAATGACAGTCAGCAGACGAGCGAGGAGAGGTTTGTATTAATGTTACTCGGACATATCACTTCAAGCACTGTGGAGTGTCTGCCAATTACTTGTACCATTAGACGCCGTCAGCAACAAGTTATTTTGTGAATAAGGTGGTATATATGTGTAGGGGGTGTACCTAGGTGTAATTAAGCTGTGGTGTAGTAGGTGGAAGAGAGTCGCAGCTCAGTGGCATATGTACATTGCGCGCAGTATACAGTGTCTACCTAGTTTCCCCAAGACACCTCCCAACTCGTCTCGCTTGCAAAGTCAGGAGCGTTATCCAGGGGCACCCCTCCTTCACGATATCCGGATGCTGAGACTGCTGAGATATTCAAGATCCTGCTCACTCTACTGGATGACAACCTTGTAGTGCGGTCTGCAGCGGAGCCCAATCAACCCTCGGCAACGAGGCATCCCTTCAATTCCAGGCATCCATGATCGTGGATCTAGTCTATCAGAAACGTTTTCTTGAGAAATCCCAATGGAATCGATGTGTTAGGCTGCACATGAAGCCATGGTTAGGGGAAGACGAAGCAATAAAATTCGCAGAGAGGGTTCGCTCACATCTGCACGCCGTCGAGCAAGTGCGTTTACTATCGTTTCTTCTCAGTCATTGCCATTGACTGACCTTCCTGCTAGGAAAAACACGGGCCAGTGAAAAATGTGTCCGACGAAGATGGCGAGTTGCTGTGCGATACACTCTTCTCGCTTGCAAACGGTGCACTCTTGCTTCTCTCACGCACTACTCTTCGCCTTTTCCGTGGGCGGAGATATGGCATTCTAGGCGCCAATGGATCATGGAAGTCGACCCTCAAGGCCTCACGCGTCAGCTACGTGATGGGAAGGTGGAGAACTTCCCACCACTTGATCAAGTGCGATGTGTGCTGGTAGAATACCGGATTGCTGCATATAGCGGATTTTGGTCTCGTGCCTGCATTCGATGCCTCTATCGTTCTCCCATCGACAGATAGTGACTCACGAAGCAAGGGTGGCAAATGCCCCGACGGGAAGAGGAAGATATATACAAATTGGTGACAAGGTGGCATAGACCGCCTGAGTTGCTCCTTGGAGCAAGGCGGTATGGAGGCGAGGTTGATATATGGGGCATTGGGTGAGTCCTCTCTTTTTCATTCTTGACGATCTTCAGAAACATCATCGCGCGGGATTGAGACGCGTCGACCTAAGACGGCGGAACTCACGGACCGAGCGCATAGACCCACGACATAACCCGGGAGACGAAACGGTTGCGGCGAGCGACCCCTACAATGACCCAGAACGGCATAGAGGCGAGACGAACGACAATACGACGAACGCAGAGTGGAAATATCAGGCCAAGAGGCCATCCGAGGTGCAACCAAGTCATACATATACTCCGTCCCCTCCAAGAGTTGTTTCGTGTAGAGCTTGATTCGACTGGGCAGTAGTTTTGCTCTCTCGTTCTCCAACAACCTTGCGAGGTTGTGGCGCATCTCCTCGCTCGTATCTGACTGCCAGTGACTCTTCTAGGTTGTGTTTTAAGTCGTCCACAACGACGTGTTGGTTTCAGGTTGTCTGCGCGTTGTCCGGGGTCGCTGGGAGGTGGGTTGGATTGCCTAGGTACGTCCACCGTCGTGCGCTCGCGTCGTCTGTGCTGATCCGTCTCCTCTTCAGCTAGCGGCCTTGCTGCAACTCGTTTCGAGTCGTCGCCTCCGCCGCTCATTGCCCCATCCATCGGGCTCATGGGCACGGAACTATCCAACTGGAGAGCGTGAAAAGATCAGACATGGTAGTTGAAATTGAAAGACAACGCGGCCTAGTGCCACATGTACATGTACTACTTACTAATACTATAGAAAGCTGGACGTTCGCGCCTCAATTTCCATACTAAACAACTGCGACATCGTCTACAGCAACAATGGAACAACACCCTCTGGCAATCCTCGAACTGAACGATCTATGGAACTGACGTGATACGAAACGGATTCAAGCATCAGGAAAACAAATTTCAGGTCGCCGCTCCTAAACTTTTGTACTTCCTAATTGTGGAATCGCAAAGATATTGGATGCCAAACTCTTTCTTTCTGGCAGAGCCGTGGTTGCATAGTTCTCTCCTATCAGAAACTCAGATGGGCCTCACGATTTTTCTATACGACTGAGACTGACAAGACGGCGATGAAACGAGTATGAGAAAAGAACCCGACTCTAAAAGGGAATGGATGACGAAAAACGAGAACTACGTCTACAACTAGTGAGGTGACTCGAATGGATCGGATTAACAAAGCGGAACTGATAATTTCGAGCGCGCACCTAGTGAGGCGACGGGGATGGCTCAGAAGAGAGGAAGGCTCCCTCTGTGATCGCCGTCTCACTAAGCACGGTGGTCTGGGCGCGCCGCGAGAGCCGGCAAGGACAAGAGTCTAGTAAACAAATTTTACCCAAGCTATGGGCCGGATACTGTACATACTGTAATTATGGGAAAGCCGTACCCTGTTTGGCAAACAGCAAACGGAGGACTCCAGTCACCCTTCTTTGATGATTGAGGCGGATTCACCTCGTTTGTCGACCGGTCGAGTCCCAGTCAGCTGAGTCTTCGGATGGCACTGAGGGCTGGGATGAAACTGCGGTAAGTAGAGGGCGTATTGTTGCGATCTACATCACCCATACAGCTTTTATCTGATTTTGAGGCGCTGCTGATCGTGCAAAATTAGACAGGCTTCTTTGAATCCTGTGCGGTCTTTCATCAAGTTCTAGTTCTATAGGCCATGATCCAGGCTGTTTTGATTCCTACTATTCACACTGGCACGCGCTATATACTAGCCATTCTCCGCCCTCTACCACCACATACCAATGTTTGCGTTCCGACAGCAGCCACTCAAGACGGTGTATATCACCTACACTCTATTAGCTCTACTTGTTAAGCTCCCTTACTGGACCTTAGTCTCACTTTCCCCGTCATGGCGACCTCATCCCAATTGGACGCTCGGTCGTTCAGTTACCCTCTCCCTTCTGCGAACCGTCGTTGACATGATCTACGCTACGGGTCTGTTCATTGGCGAGGACGCCGAGAAGAGTGCCAAGTCTGCTAACAAACTTGGGTTCGTCTGGGTTGAGCCTCTCCCGACAGAGCTTTTGAAGGGCGAGATTGCGTCAATGGCTGTTGTCAATAAGACCGTGTCGACACGAACTTATGGTTATTGGTACGGCAGGGATGTCGGCAGCGGTTCACATGGAGGAAAAGCACAGCCAGATGAAAAAGTTCTCTACCACTTGCATGGTAAGTTCAATCGTATGGATGTGTGCAGTTGTAGAGTCTGATCGATTTCTTCAGGTGGTGGTTACATTGTGAGCACGACCGTCATTCTGAATATCCACTTCCTGACTTTGCTTCAGATGGGATCTGCAAGTCCCCGCGGACAGTTCGGACCAGTTATTGCTGATTATGTCAAAGAGTGTTCTGGGGTGCTTGAACGGGCATTCTGCTTGAACTATCGGCTCTCCTCGGCTACTCCCTTCGAAGATGAGAACCCTTTTCCTGCCGCGCTGATCGATGCGCTCGCTGGGTATAGGTACTTGGTTGAAATGCTCGGGTTCAAGGCCACCAACATCATTGTGTCTGGCGACAGCGCTGGCGGCCACCTGGCCTTTGCGCTCGTCCGGTACCTCACTCAAGAAGCAATTCCCTCCCTTCCCCCTCCAGGTGCAGCTGTATTGCTCTCGCCGACCGCCGACTGGGCATGCACGCATGATGCGAGTCCTGACTCCTCTATGACACGGAATGCACGCTCCGACGTCGTCCAGGTGATTCTCCAGAGTGGATACACGGCTCGCGCTCTCAGTGGCTCTTTACCCGAGGGTAGCGCAACCACCAACTCTTGGATCTCGCCGTCGTCTCTCCACATCGACACTCACGGTCTTTTCATAAACTTCCCCCCCACTTTCATTATCGCTGGCGGAGCCGAGCAGACGCTGGATCCCATCAAAACCCTCTATGATCGATTGCAGACCGACAATGATGCAGATAGGATCAAATATGCAGAATACCCCGAGGCGTCGCACGACTTCATCATGTCAGCATACCACGAGCCTGAAAAGACGGAAGGTGCCAAAGAGGTGGCACGTTGGTTAGGCACGGTGTATGCTAAATAATGAGCACAGCTAGGACCCTTCGTAGCCGCCTCGTTGCCTGTTATTCCCCGCCACATTTTTCTGACCTGATAGTGTTGATAGTGTGAAGTTTTTTTGTCTCGGTCAACACTGCTATACTGCTCTGCGCTATTGTGTTCTTTCTCCCTTTCTCCTTTTAAAGGCGTCACGGACGCTGTAGCTTTGCAGATTGTTGTTGGCTTATCAAAATCCCCATTTGAGTCGGGTTCGCTGTGATGATATAATAAGTACATGAGGGAATCCCACCGAGTTCAAGGGAGACGGTGTCAGTCAGGTCAGTTCATGTTACCGTCAATGAATACCGGTCCCAATCATGTCCCTAGTGGCACGTAACAGAGAACCGGATGTCAAGCGCTCTGTATGTATAGATATAGTCCAAGAAATGACATAGATTAAGCATGAATCCAAGGCCAGAAACACATTATGATCGGGGAAAGTAGACCAAAAAAACCGTTCGCGTCCGGAGTACAGACTGTACGATACACCACCAGGATCCATCAAACCTTCATATCGTTTACATACGAGCGCGACCTCATGGAGATGCTGTTGAGCTCCATTTGGTCCTCCGTTTCTCTAGCGACCGAGATCTGCACGTGTGGGTTGCTTTTCGTCATCCTCGATCCCATCAGCCTTGACTTGGAAATCGTCTCATATTCTCTCTGCAAGCCATGTGTGAGTCCAAGCCCGACTCTGACCACAATCAAGAGTGGCGTCAACACCTGTCAGACGGGGTTGAGTGTAAAGATAAGCCTCGGAAGAGAACGAGCAAAATGGAAGGGCCCACGTACAGCGAGCTGAGAGGCAACATCGAGCCCTGTCAGTGTCACGGGGCTATTATTGACGTAGAGCCCTAGCATGACGATCGTTGCACCCGCAAAGAGGCCACCTGATTCGATGATGACATATACCGTCTCCAGATACCGATTCTCCGACGGACGGCTGGCATTGAGCGATGCGACTGCGTGGCCCATCCACCAGAGACGGGCAGCGATCGCCAGCGTGAGCGAGACGTTGAGGGAGATATCCAACGCCCATCCGGTTAACCCGAGGCGAGAGACGATCGAGTCGTATAGGTTAATACCCGGGTTTGTGGTGTATATAACAGTCGCCGCGTATGCTGCCGCTGGTAAGGCGTTTGTGAGTGGTTTATAGATGTCAGCTGATGTGCCCTACCCATGTGAGTGGCCTCCACTAGGATCTGTTGAGAGATCTCAGTAAAGTACGAGCTATACTTCTGAACATTTGCTTACGGGAAATATCACAAATTTCCAATTGTGATTGAACACGATGTAGAGACGCCAGATCTTACCAATCATAAAAGTCAATGCGAGTGAGAGTACTGTGGAGGTGTTGTACTTGCCAAAATGATATCCTGGATAAAGACCTGTATAATTCAATTGGTTTTGTCTCACTTGACGAATCACGAATCGACATACTAGGGTATCGTAAAGCACATCCTTGAGAATGCTCAGCGAGGAGGTAGAATCGAGCCAATAAAGATTAGAGTAGTCTGGTACGTCGGCTGGGACATACACGAATGCCTCTAGTAGTTGCCGAAGAGATGCTGCAACGTGGACAGTACATAGAATGAAAAGGATGGTGGACGTTAGGACAAGAACCCTGCAAGAACGAACATTATCATGCTACCCGAGCTGTACGGGATCAAACCCACCAACGACGGGAGACGGCTTTTCCACCACGCAGGAGAACGAACATGCATAATCCGTATACTATACAGCTGCAGTTCTTTTCCTTCAATACGGCCAGATTGCCTGAAGGAGAAACTTACTTGAAACCTACCAGATTTTCAGAAGTGTTCGTGAAGTCGATTTTGGTAGTACATACCATACATCACGCTCTCTATCCATATCCCTATGATAGATATTTTGTTCAATGGGGGGATCGCAACGCTGGCAGTGGCCATCTCGTAAAATCAATGAGTTGGTGCCAAGGGATGAGACCCTGTTGACACGCCATGCACATTTAACACCTCCAAAAACACGATACCACGGCCCAAGTTAGAATTTTCGGAGGAGCCAAGAGTAACAATAGGTTGACGAGAAATTGGATAAGAGATCATGTATCACCGGTCACCGCCCGTCAGCACAGCGTCGAAGTGAGATCCGATGGGAAGATAAGCGCTTGAAACTATGGCTTTTGTCCATTTTCATTGATCCCCCGCGGGTGATATCGAGTTTCGACTTTTCCCACCTACTAGCTGTATGTTAGTAGGTACCATCATGATTATACCAAAGTATATTGTCTTATCCTTGAAGTAAGCTATCGCTGCGGCCTATACTCTAACTTCGGGTCACACCCAATTTTCACTGGACTTGAGGAGTTGTGGCAGTGGCCCTGGGAAATCGAATAGCTTTCGTCGAATAGCGGATTTCGAGCAACGCTACATCGAACCCAACCTGGGTGTCACGCGCATGGCCGCGTGTGAAATATGTAATCAGAAGGTTGCGATGCTTCCAAGAACTTGGTCAACAAAAGGCATCGGACTAATGCTGCGGCAGCACTAGTGTCAGTGTGGTCATAGATCGGATCAACATCTGGTGATACGGAAACGCGTTATCCGAATCTCGTCCTTTCCTGGGTGCCGCTAATAGCGGGAAAACACATTGTACGCTCCGTATGTGGGTAGACGGAGCTCAGATCATTACTTTGGTTCGGACATGCCCGGCCAACATATGGGCGGCTCTTCGGAACGACTTGGCGATGGATCGGATTGTCTGCGCACTTACTCGCACTGGACCAGGGGGATGATTGGCATGGACGTAAACAGACTAAGTAGCTCATAATGCATAATGTCATATGTACTGAAAATGCATAGGGTCGGCAAGAATTTTCGGGATATGAGTATATGAGTTATGAGAGTTCTAGTATAATAGACAGGTCAGGTTACCATCGACCTGGAATAGGACTCAAATTATGCTCCTCACTTTGCCTCAGTCACCAATTGCTCAGCCATGGATACTTGACGCCAGTCGTACTCCACCTGTATACACGAGGTCCGTTTTCTTTGTGTGCAATACCCCGCAAGTCCCGGAATTAAACGAACGCCTTTGCAATAGACTCGTCGTCGGTTCCGAACTTAATGCTGACAGAGCCAGCAGCTTTGGAGATGGGTGGGTCAAAGTCCTTTGCGCCTTTTCTGGCGTCTCCCTTATGCTATTTGCAACAATAGACTTGGTGACGTATGCATGGGTGCCAACTTCACATCGTCTCTCAACAAGGGCGAGATTCAGCAGAGAGCCCGCCGAGCCCTTGCTAAGCTTCGGTAGTACAAACTAGTATTTTTCCCCTGTCGTGTCCTGAGTCAGGTTTTGCAGCTTCTTTTGTCCTATCATCGCAGCGACCACAGAAGGTCCAGATGATGGGATACTTAAGAGGCGTTGGGCGTACGTACCCATGCAAGATGAATCGGACTGCGAGTCTTGGCTGGATGCTGCATTCGCCATCCAGGAAAGGGGGTCTTCTTTGGATGCTCAGGAATTCATTGACAGCACAGTCCGAACTCGCCTCCCAGTCGACTCCTCCGGAAAACGAAGCGTGTTTCAGTGTTATCTCCTCGCGGACGACATTGGCGCATATGGGCTATACTTCCACGGGTCTCATTGTGTCCTAGATGCGTGGCCAACCTTGTTCGCGCTTGGATTGATGTTCGAGTGGATGGCAGCAGACCCACTTGATACGCCCGTCAACCTCAAATTTGGGGCGGAGTGGAAGAATCTTCCTCTGGACCCTGTCTCTGTGTCAGGTGGTCCTCGTGAGGCTTGGGGGACATCAGGCGTCGAGTTGTTTGCCGAAGCTGCGCAACAACGCAGTAAGACGACGGTCAGTCTAGCCTGCTCTCAACCACGTCTTTACTCATGACTTCTTCAGCCCATACTTGCGCTGCACCCTCCATCACGAAGTGTTTGCAAAAATGGCCCGCGAGTGAGGTTTCAACATGTTTTTTCGCCTTCTGAGACAGAAAAAATTATCACTGTTTCCAAGCGCAATGGCTTTTCCCCGACACAATTGTTGGAGGCAGCTCATTGCTTGGCTCTGGCTACCTCCAATCCCGAGTTATCCCTTTCACCAGAGATAGATTTCTCTGCCGAGTCAACTATGTGAGTATCTCTCCATCAATTTATTTTCCGTTTTACTGAGAAACTGTCACAAGTGCCTCCTTGGAAAGGGAATTTGTAGGGCATGTCAACAAGAAAATGCACTTCATATCCGCACATTCCATCATGCCTATTCGCGTCGCGATGCGCAAGATCCTAGATGTCGACTCGACGCGCGAGCAGCTCCTCCTCGTGGCGTCAGCATTGAAAGCGGAATGTGTGCGCTATCTAGGAAATCCCTGCCTTCCCCATATGCTCGTCGCCCAGACCGCCATTCCGCCATCCGCAGTGACCACTGACTCAGAGGACCACCCTCTGCCGCGAATAAACCTGACCATGATGACAAACCTGAGCAAGGTGGCTACGCGTCTACCGAGCGAGTACGTCGGTCAGTCGGGAGAATGCGTCCTGCACGTCCGTGATATGTGTTTTGGACACCGGATCACGACGCCTCACGTGTATGTTGCATTTCGTTTTCCCTCTCTTGGCGACGTTGAATCACCAAACGTGTTTGATTTTTTGCTTTCTTTTCTAGATTGCTCCATTCTTGGACGCTTGAGGATCGCCTTCAAATACAGTTACAGGTACGACCAGCGCTTGCAACTGGAACCATGCAGATGCTGAGGTCCTTTATCCAGGCGTCTGACGTGTGGGCGTCAGATTCTGACAGAGCGTACTTGGAGCGCTTTCTCGACACCATGCGACGCCTTGTGCTGGAACAGTTGGACTGATTGGTGACATGTCTCAATGTCCTAAGTATTGCTTTCATTACAGTTCATCACACGGAATAGGAATTCCTGTATCGAGACAGAGGCTATTTATATGTTCGTTCGTGTGTTAGGTGATAATGTATATAACTTAGAATCTGAGTACTACTGAGTTCTTTGTGTGTGACACCCGTGATTACAGCTTCAATCGCATCAATAGTTTTTAGTGCACATCTAGGTCGACAATGAACGAGACAAGCAGCGATCGAAGTTCGAAAAAAAAGCGGAAGCGGCCACCCTAGCCAACGTGAGACGCTGCAGAGGAGTGATCAGACGAACATTAGGTTCCCTGGCGAACTCGCCAATCGGGGCTCGTCGGGGTATCGTTTCCGCGACGTAAGTCACCCCGGAGACCGACGAAAGAACTAAAGTCCATTAAACTCATAATAAAATAACTTGTCCAAGAAGACGAAAATAAATAATAAAACTCAAGTAGAAGCCCAATTATGCATCCTAGCACACAGACGAAACGTGAGTTCGAAGCACGATCGTCCGGTTTGCGAGGTGTATACAACGGGCTCGCCCGTCGGCTTTGACACCTCGTGCAAGGCGACCTGGCGGATCAACTCCGCAAGCGACGACTTGTTCACCTTGCCGTTTCTATAACCCGATGCATCAGAGAGGTTAGGTACAAGGAGCATAACGGCTGTTGCGCGTAAACGAGCTTACCCAGTCCTCGGTAATTTGTCCAAGGGAAGGAAATGCGTCGGGACGGCGTAATAAGGCATCAACTTTGCCGTCGCGCCTCGGACGGCGGTGATATCGAGATTGGCTGGACAAAGGACGCCCCAGAGGACGTTGTCGATCAGGAGTGCGACGGCTTGCGTCACGCCTGGATAATTTTGCAACGCTGCCGCGACACCATCCAGTTCAACCCTAAATCCCTTTGAAACGCGCGCGCGTGGACTGGGTCAACGTCTATCCTCGGGAAGTACTAGCTTAAAATATGTACCTTGATTTTGACCTGATCATCTATTCTGCCGTGATGCTGCAATTGACCTTCTTTTGTCCATCGTCCCAGGTCCCCCGTGTTGAACATGAACGATCTGCGTTTAGGATTGAGTTGATAGGTGCGCTCCCCCGTCCAAGTGTTACTTACCCGTCCTTGACGAAAGGATCCAATACAAAGCGTTCCTTGGTCAATTCGGGTTTGTTCACGTATCCAGACGAGATACCACGTCCTGAAGCCCACATGATGCCAACTTGACCAATGGGAAGTGGATTTCGATCTTGGTCCAGTACATAGACTCGGTTATTCGGTGTCGGGCGACCAATGGATACTGCTTTCCCATGCTGGTGAACCTCAATCGTATTGACGATTGTTGTCTGTGGGATGATCAGAATGAGGAAGATACAGGGTAAAAGTGGAATGCACCTCCGTGGGACCACAGGAGTTGAAGAAGGTCGCAGTACGTGACCAACTGTCCGCAAGAGCTTCAGGGCATGGCTCACCAGCGGTGGCAACAAAGCGAATGTTGGGATAATCCTCTGCGCGATAGGACTGGAGGATCGTTGGGGTGGATATGACGACATCAAC
This sequence comes from Boletus sensibilis, assembly GCA_038092655.1. NCBI lineage: Eukaryota > Fungi > Basidiomycota > Agaricomycetes > Boletales > Boletaceae > Boletus > Boletus sensibilis. The sequence continues at coordinate 56,821 of JBBPQU010000007.1, read as the reverse complement.
GTTGCGCAGGACGGTTGCCCAATCTTCTCCGGACTTTCCTCGAAAGCACAGGGTGCAGCCATTGACCAAGGAGCCAAGAACTTCCCAAGCACACATGTCGAAAGCTACGTTGAGTAGTTGGGACACTCTTGCTCCTGGTCGCATCCCCACCTTTCCCGGGGATATCGACAATACTGTGCATGGATATGATTGAGTTTGACAAACGTTATGAAGAGAAAGAACACGGACAATTCATTACATTCCGATGACTTATACTAACGCCTTTTGGCTGGCCCGTGGTGCCTAAAATTTGGCACAGTGAAGAGGATCAAATCCACATAAGTAATCCAATACATACCAGAGGTATATATAACATACAGCTCATGCTCGCCGTCAGAGTGGTCGAAGAGAGGGAGAACATGACCATCCCTGGAGCTGAAGCAATTTTCTAGCGATATGACTTCAAGGTGAGGCGGAACTCGATGCCGAAAGGCGGGAAGACAAAGTACAAAATTGGCGCCCGAGTCATTGAGGATGAAATCGAGACTTCGGTCAGTCACTATACCGCCGTCGAGCGGTACATAGGAAGCGCCAGCTTTGAGAACAGCGAGAATGCCAACGACCATTTCTATCGAGCGTTGAAGCAGAAGGCATACACGTTGTCCGGGGTATACTCCCCGGGATCGGAGTTTTCGTGCGAGTTCGTGCGAGCAGCGGTCCAGCTCTTGATATGATATTCTCTCTCGACCGTGCTCCACCGCAATGGCTTCAGGTCGCTTTCGGGCATGTTCGGAGAACGCGTGGTGGACGCATTCGAGACGGGGGTTGTAGTGAGCTCCGACACCATACAAGACGAAACGAGCCCTATCTGCGACCGAGAGCCGCTTTACAGAATCGGTAGACAAGATGGCGGCTGTTTCTCGGTAAAATGACTCGGTTTGAGGGGAGGGATACCCGAGTCCCTGGAGCTGACCAAGGTGGTTGGCGAACTGCAGATCACGAGACACCTTGGAACGCTCCCCGAAACTGTGTGATGCCATTACAGATACCTGGAAGCGAAACGAGACGGGGCTCGAAGTATCGGAAGTTTCCTTTTATACTATTCATGATGTGAATATCCGTTGAGTCTTATAATCCACACTGCTTCTACACCGCACGGCTGATAGGCTTGTTTGCTACGGCATGAGGCGCGCCTGAGTCAAAAATTCCAAGCTGTGAGTGATTGGGTAACCTAGGAGGCGCTGTGCACTGCACCGTGAGATTAATCAAGAGATGGTTTTTTGATGAGTGGTTCGATGGTCAGTTCAAGCCACGGAGATCTGACCTATCTATAAGCGGAGTTCGGAATTCAATGTCGCCAGTAAAGAACTGATCCAGGGTGGCGCAGAGATCACGATGAGCCTACGTATACTTCACGTCACGGTACTGCACACATAAGATAACTACTTACCAATGACCAAACGATCTTTTTTTTATACCTTGGGAGCACATGTAACCGCAGCTCGGGACTCACTCCGCAACTTGATGTCAGTACCCCTCGCGTGAGCATCGTCCGGATAAGCGACACGTCGGTCTAGCTGTTGGATGAGTGGTGTGGTGACGATGACAGGAGCTGCAGGGCGCCATTTCTTGCGAGTACCATCAACTTGTCTTCTTCGCTGAAATAGATAGCTCCAGCAGTATCAGGGTAGCTCAAGACAAACCATGATGGCCAGCTCGCGATTTGAAACATATTTGCACATCGACAATGTCCAGCAGGACACAGACTTTCGGCTTTGGGCGGCTATTGGCAATTTGAGGAATTCGTGCGTGGTCCACCGTTCGCCATTCCTGGGGGATCTCAGCGTGTACAAATTGTCCTCTGGGCGGGGCTCGTGTTGAGCGATGGAAGGGGGTAACAGATGATTGGGCGCTGGTTCCCGAGAACGCTGGCAATGAGTTCAGCCAGCAAACTCGATGTAGGGAAAACAGGAGGCCTTATCACTCAAGTGATACTGGATGGTCCCCGTCCCTCCTCTGCCATATCCCAGCTCGAGCCCGATATGTTCTAAGAAAACTCTTTCGCATGCCTCGAGAACACAACTCTCGAACGATAGTAATTTATCGCTGCTTAATTCAGAGTACCTCAGATCCCATTATTCCGGCGATCTGGTGTTGACGCCGCCGAGATTCCGAAGAGAGCGTGGAACTGACTAAGAAGCCGGCTCGGAGCCCTCGATTGAATCTTGCACAAGATCGTTCGATTGTTGTTGTATATCATTGAGTTTGTTCAGATTGCGTCGCCCGCGGCTTCTAGTATCACTTGCATGTTCGTGTCTGGTTGAGCTATATTTGCGGCGGCATCTGAGCAAGTTTGTTGACGTTTCGAAAGATATAGGGGGATTACAAATGTGTAAGCGGTGTGAACAACTACACACTGGCCCGCGCTTTGGCTCAGAGCGGTCATCAGACATCAGACATGGCCTCAACAACCGCTGCTGCTGTAGAAATGTCTTTTCTGTCCGCTTAGAGCACTTCTGACACGGTGTCTAGCTTCGACAGTTCACGTTCTTCGACATCGAGCCCGTCAAGGATGTGCACGATTCAGCGTGTCCACCTGACCTGTTCAAGGTGCAGTCAGACTTTACCTTGTCATTCTCCCTGTTGACTTCTGAACGTCAGAATGCCCCCGAAATCTCGGCTGTGATCTCTTCTTCTCATGGCTTGGTCGTCGCAGACATCCATGGAAGTGTCCATCTTCTTAACCAAGCTTTCGTTTCTGTAGCGAGCTGGATCGCGCATGTGGGTGGAAGGGTCACTCATATGGTGGAAGAGATGGGCATTCTGATCTCTATCGGGGTGTGTGGCCGTGTTCCTCAGTATCCATTCCAACTTTGACTCGCAGGCGCGTCAAGGACGAAGATAACGTGCGCTCGTCTATTCTGAAAATATGGGATCTGGGCAAGATAGATAAGAGGACAGGTGCACCTGTCCTCCTCCGCACTGCCAAAGTGCAGCCAACCGGTAAACCCCATCCTGTATGCTTTATTCTGGTTGCATTTCTCGCGCAGACTCACTGCCCAAGTATAGGTCACCACTCTTGCGTTAACCTCCACGCTTTCTTTCCTTTCCGTTGGTCTCGCCGATGGCACCGTTCTTCTGTATCGTCATTTGGACCAATCCCTGTCATCAACATCCCCATCTGCTTCCATCCCAAAACCTCGTGTTATTCACGAAATTGCGACCGAACCAGTGACGTTTTTAGCATTCACTACTGCACCTGCATCGGTTTCCATGGACCCATTGTCATCGTCTACTGCCACGGATCCTTCGAATCCCGGCTCTGCTCCGACTTCGAATCCCTCTCCGACCCTTTCGCTCGTCATCGTTACTACCTCTGCTACTTATGTCTATCCAATCCTGCCGAAGCCTTCTAGCCCTACAGCTGTCCTTGTTGACGAGATCGGTGCAGGTTTACGTTGCGCATGTGTCGACTGGAAAGCACGTTGGGTTGTTTTAGGCAGAGACGAGGCAGTGGTCGGCGTGAGCAGCGGTGGAAGGTTAGGTGTGGTTAGCTACGAAGGTCAGTACGACTCCGGTCTCTTGAGGGCAATCTTGTATTCAAGAATAATTCATCTGATTGAGTTGCATAGGGCGTAAGTCTTCCTTGTACACACACCTGAATTATGTGGTTGTGGTTCTCCCTGCGTCAACGCCTACTTCCGCGACGCTTCCCTCGAGCGCTATAACGAAAACCCCTGACGCGCGACAACGGAAGCTTACTACCGACGCATCTTCGCTGTCGAACGTTCTTTCCTCGAATTCTGCAAATGGGGTCACTGACCCAGACGCCGCACGGGTTGTACTCATCGACATGGAGAACAAGATGATCGCATATGTCGGGGTATTTGAGCGTGGTGTCCGGGACATCGTGTCCGCATGGGGGTCTATATATGTCTTGGGGAATGATGGGGCGGTTGGTGTCTTTCAGTCTCGTGCGGGCCTCACCATCAACTGAACGTTACTCATTCAGGTGACTCGTTTAGCTGAGAAACCGACCGGCACGAAGCTCGCACTGTTGTACGAGAAACACCTCTACCCTCTTGCGCTATCGTTTGCGTACACACAGAATCTGGACACGACAGACGTGCATCGGCATCATGGCGATTATCTATACGAAAAGGGCGATTACGAAGGTGCGATGAAGGAGTATTTGCAGACGATCGGTGGTGTCCGGGGAAGTTATGTCGTACGCAAGGTATGCTCCTCATGGTCACGACGATATTTCGGCCCTTGTTCGCATGCTACACCAGCATATACTGACCTACGCACAGTTCCTCACAGCCAATCTGACCCCACTCTTGATGCTCTACCTGCAAGAACTACATACGCACGGGCTCGCGAATGCGGAGCATACGACCCTGCTCCTCAATACCTACGCAAAGGTGGGAGATGTCGCCAAAGTGGATGCGTTTGTTCGCAGCGAGGGAAGAATTGTTGGAACTGTCGCGTTCGATGGAAAAGCAGTCCCGGGTAAAGGAACGAGCCGAGAACCTCCGTTTGATCTTGACACGGCGATTCGTGTATGTCGACAAGCGGGGTTCTTTGAGCAGGCTGCGTACCTTGCAAAGAGGTGGGGAAGACACGAGGATTATCTGAGGGTCGTCGTGGAAGATATTGGTGCTGGAAGTGGCGATGTGAAGGCGTCAGAGAAAGCGGACAAAGGAAAGATAGAGAATGGATACAGGGAAGCAGTCAGTTATTTGAGAGAAGTGGGCGGAGTCGGTGTAAGTTTTCGTCTCCCATTCGTTCCTCGGGTGACAGTTGATTGACGTTGCGTTCGGTATCCCGAACCATCAGGCGGAATCAAACCTGGCTCGTTATTGCCGTGCTCTTCTAGATAACCTTCCGAACGAAACGACACAATTGCTCATTGATCTGTGTACCATTTCTGGACCTCTCCCACCATCGGAAAGTCCTCAATCCCCAGCACATGGAACATCGGCGCCTTCGTATCTGGCTTTACTCGCCCTCTCAAGAGCACCCGCAGTACCGCCTACGTTAACGGGCAGTGACGGATCCGGGAAGAAAGCGGAGGACAAAGAAGGAGAGGAGGATCTGATGACCGCATTAGCTGGTGGACCTAGCGCTCCATCTCTCGCGCCCCAAGTACGGTCCACGAGCGGCCCAGGGACGCAGACGCCACCTAGACGACCATCCCCAACGCTCTTCTTTGCCCATTTCGTGGACCACCCCGGGTGTTTTACGACGTTCCTCGAGACGGTGGCACAACGGCGGTGGGGACAGACACTGGATGGTGGTTCGGAGTCGGGCGCCGTCGCCGTCGGCGCAGGTGAGGATGAAGAAACAGAGAAACGAGACCAGGCTGCAGTATGGAATACGTTGCTGGAGCTCTATCTCGATGAGGGCATCGAGGGGGACCAACATACCCCATGCGAACACCACAAAGCCCTCCGACTGCTTCATTCCACCCACCTTCCGTACGATCTCACCCATGCGCTGGTCCTTTGCTCGAGCCATCAGTATACACCCGGACTGATTCTTCTATGGGAGAAGATGGGTATGTATGAGGACGTATTACGATTCTGGATGGAAGAGCAAAACTCGGGCAGCACGTCTGAGACGGGTCTCACCGAATCCTCGCCTTCGGGACAAGTTATTTCAGCGCTACGCAAGTACGGCCCTGATAATCCCCACCTTTACCCGCTTGTCCTCCGGTTCCTCACTTCGACGCCTGCGCTTCTCACCACACACCAAGTAGATCTCGAATCCCTCCTGGAACATATCGAGAGCGAGAAGATAATGTCGCCTCTGTCTGTCGTACAGGTTCTCAGTCGGAATGAAGTGGCAAGCGTCGGACTTGTAAAAGGTTGGCTAATGAGGCGGATCAAGGAAGGCGTGGAGGAGATCGCTACCGTGGGTTTCTCCTTGTTCTGCTCCTTGTGTTAACGAGAGAATGACACACTCACAGGATCAACAACTCATCTCGTCTTACCGCTCAGAGACCAGGGTGAGATTGAAGCAAGTCGAAGATCTCGAGGACACAGAGCACCCGAGAGTATTCCACGTCACGCGGTGCTCGCAATGTAACGGTCAGCTCGATCTTCCGAGCATACACTTTATGTGCAATCATAGCTATCATCAACGGTATGTCTCACTGATTTTTCTTCTCTCGACGATGTGCGGTTCTGATGGATCATTGAACGTAGATGTCTCTTCGAGAATGAGACTGCTTGCCCTCTGTGTACCCGTCAACACGGTGTTATCCAAGAGATCAGACGGAATAATGAACGGCTGGCAGACCAGCACGATCTGTTCCTTGCCGAGGTCAAGGAATCTGGCTTTAGATCTGTTGCGGGTGGATTTGGGAGGGGATGGCTGGGCATTGGTGGGAACGTGGCGATTTCCGGGTGAATCAGTTCTGCGCGGGATGCGAGAACATCCTTGTCTATATCGCTGTTGTGAATCTCAGATTACTATATTATAGTTCACCTAGTTAGCATTCCTGCCATGGTTCGTAACATTCAGACAAACAAACTACACATGCATTTCAAAGTACATGAAGAATAAGCACATCGCAAATACAAATTTATTCGCGCTTGCGCTTCAAATTCGGCTTCGAGTTCTGTCCCGGTACCGCGCACAAAGGACCGCGTTCGAGCGACAAGTGTTCCGGTGTATCGAATTCGATCCCGAGGTCTTCAGCAAGAGCATTAGCGTCCTGAGGTGGCAGAGCGTCCGTCGCGAGCTGCCAAAAGCTAGAAGCAATGCCGGTCAACGTGCACCTACGAGGATGCGTAGACGATGGGTATATGCAGACTGACGAGGTGAAATTTTTCTTGCGACGGCCCCATTCTGGTCGCCATTTGGTCCATTCGGTGTCGAGTTGTGCGAGATCGTCGGATGATATAAGCGGCACGCCGCTACGTAGCGGAGCAAGCCTCTCCGACAAACGGGCAATCTAATGCAGTAGATGATATCAATGACAATCAGTGCAGACGGGTCTTACTGTCTGGTTTGCATCTTCTATCTGAGCCTCGAGTTCGCTGTCCGTAGGCGTGCTTTTGAGTTTGTTTAACTCTGGTAGGTGTCAGACGGAATAGGCATGATCAGGGCGATGTTGAAACCTGATTGCAAGTTCTTTACTTCCGCGGCGACGGTGTTGTTCGCCTCCTCGACTGATTTACATTCCGTTTCTAGAGCCGCCAATTCGTCTGCGGCAAGGGTATCGATATCGTTCTGATTCGCAACGTAAAAGTTAGTTTTCCCTGCATAAACGCGTTCAAGCGTGCTAGGTATCATCGTTTCAAAGCGCATATACCGTATGGTTTCTGCACGATCGCGCCCTTCTCGGCGAGCGAAGCGAGGATCTTGGCCGTTGTTGCCTTCGGGACTGCGCCCTTCAGGTTGGCTGAAATGTCGACGGCACCGAACGGCCTGTTCATCTGTTAAATATTTAATAGTGATATCAGGACGCATATAGGCACGGGATTCTGCCGCGATTACCCTTTTCATGTACTGCAAAATGACATCTTCGGCTGCGGGCGAGGTGGGTATATTTTGTTAGATTCGGCCAAATAGCTTATCTACATACCTTCCTGCCCTTTCAGAACTTTGACATCGTTCTTGGCTTTCGTTGCCATGTTTCTGACTCTCCTGTAAGTTAGCTCTATAGTCTCCCGTAGGCAGATCAAAGAGTCTGGATCGAAAGGAAGATAGTTGTTTGAGAGGAAGAGGAAAGGTCGGAATTTCAAGTCCGGGCGTGACTGATTTTAATCACGTGATTAGATATTAACGCGCGACGCAGAGGCTTTTGCGATGAAAATTTCCAAAGTCTTTGTCTAATTTCTATAATATGCATCGTGCCCATTCATTTTTCTCGAAGAAATCCTTCATGTTACCTTTGGTCACTATTACCCCCAACGTCACTTCTTGCCTCAGTCGGAGCAGGGCCACTCTGCTGCTGACCTTATCGCGTTGGCTAGCACATATCGGGTCTTCGAAGAGCCAGCGCTGGACGTACTATGGCCAGAATTGAGCGATCCAATTCATCTAGCACGGTGTCTTCCTGGTGTATGTTGTTTAAAAAGTTCAGAACTTAGTAATCTGGTCAGGCCTTTCCTTTCTGCAGGAGTAGTTACTGATTTTACAGACCTTCATGTTCAAGAGACAGTTGAAAGAAACCGAGCGGGATACTGTTAAAAGATACACACGCCGTGTCCGCACCCTAACCCTCATGGATGCGGGTGCCTGTGGCCTCGATCGGGAATTCTCGCACTGGTAGATCTTTGTCCGCCATCTATGACCGTTCCACTCTTTCCAAATATTCGGCGATCGTATTTTTACATCACGGATCAGACTATTCCTTTGATTCACCACATCGCTGTCCCGCAGTTAAGGTGGCTTTACCTCCATTTTGCGGTATCAATCATTTCATCGTGCGAGAGCCTCGTCCGCTCGCTTGGATCGTAGACCTGAAAGCAGCGATTTACTGGAGCTCGCAATCAAGTGTCATCGGCTCACATCTCTGGTCATAAACGACGAATTTGGATGGGGAGCTACTGGTGGAATCACACCGGCTGGCCTGGCATAGTTCCCCCGGCGGTGTCTGTCGCTGAAATCCTTTTGCGTCGCCCTCGATATGCGGGGTTACACTCTCCTTCCGCAAACACAAACAAGCGATGGAAATCCCTTGCCTTCCCTTTTTACCGTGACTCTGTTATCGAAGAGTCTGTCCCAGCGTTGTCTGCTTTCATTGCAGATTTTTTCGTCCTTGACGTTCAATTTTCCGTCACAAGCTGGGGGAGCTCAGGAATGCGTAGTCGTCACCAAGTCATTCTCGCCTCGTGCTTTCACTTTGCAGATTGATTGTGATTTGCGTACGCCATAATTCAAGTTTCACAATCCCTAAATGTTTCCTTTGCCCTGGCATTCGGATCGGACAAACCTACGGGCATGCGGGCCAATATTGAGCCGAAAGTCTACTTAGAGAGTTGTTCAATAATGAAAACTATATTGCACTCTCCTAACCATTGTCACACTTTCCAAACCTAGCCTTGCCCTCATCAACCCGACTCACGACGCACCATCCCCTCCAAAACGTTTCAGAGATCTTCACTCTCGACGAGCAACCGGACTCACGAAGGCCAGCCTGATCCATTGCTTGATTACACAGATGTTAGCCCACGCGAAATGCATAACCCACAGTGACTGCGAGCATCTCATACAGAATACAAAGCATGACTAAGAGGCTAGTCATGTATACCAGTGGTTAATATTCACACATCGTATACGTAGCCAAACCCAGAGGCAAGAAACACATCTGCCACTAGTGGACATCCCCACGTCTCAGGCGAATCACAAATATTGTGTATGTGCCTGGTCAAAATTAACATGGTTTAACCACACACGTTAAGTGTACATGTAAGGTCTCAGGTGCATCGCATTGAGCGAAATCCTGGTAAAATTAATGGTGGATAATATCCACACACAGTGGCTATAACAGGATCTCAGGCTAGCGCTGCGAACGCAAGCCTAGTTCCATTACGAGAGATTGGTAAGGATAGTTAACCCAGAGGTGGGGCTGTAACGCGTAGAGTATGGTCGGATGACCCGGTTATCTTAGAGTGGTCGATATTGTATGCGAGGTCCAGCCTGGAGTCGTTGCCGTATCAAGTGGAATTATAAGGGATGACTGGAGAACCTGGGCATAGCACCATGCCCGCCACAGTGGACATCGTTTCGGTCAGAAAGGGTTGGATGCGTTGGAGATGGTCGAACGCGCGTTCGCACTTGACACATCGGAACGCGGCCGGGAAGCAGAAGTTTGGTCCTTCGCGCGACACACTCTCGCGTGACTGTGTTGGACGTCACGACGAGAGAGAGCCATCCCACATGCAGGGCACCTCACCTTCACACGAAGGTGACAGGTGATGATATGCCGCGGGATATTCTCCCTCTGCAAGATTCGCCCACATCCCGCCCATAAACACCGAATAGACTCTTTCGCAGCGCCGCGGAACTGGTGTTCTTGTATCAGGTGGCGGCGCACTTCTGGAGTGCTGCCGCTCAACTCTGCGTTGCATGCAGAGGAACACTGGCAGATGTGGACGGTATTCGAAGGAGTCGCGACCGAGGCTTCGTTGACAGTAGGAATTGTCGATGTTGGAAACGGGGGAAGAATCACAGAAACACCTCCTGCAAACGACGAGGATGTCTGATACCTAGGGTGAATCGCAGGATGATTTCGTGGTTGGACAACGCTGCTCGTGGAATAAAGTGGGATGGTTGTCGATTGAACTGCGTCAATGTGCGAGGGATCCTGGGTGACTTGCGAATGCGCCAAGGGATCGGAAGAGTATGGAACTCCGGACGGACCGGGAAGAGGAGCTTCGAACATCGTCTCAGTTACTAGATACGGAGGAGGGTATCCAGCGTAACCTGAATACGGCGGAGGGCAACCATCCGCTTCCGCTAAGCTTGAGCCTGACTCCATACTATTTGCTGTTGGTTCGACCAGCGGCCCTCGATTCGTATAACCTGATGAACGAGGAGCGGAATCATTCGGAAAGTCCCGAAAAGCGAAAGATTGTGTCTGGATGCCATTCTCTGTGGTGACGCGAGCCGGATAAAAGGGATACATATAAGCATGATCGATGCGGTTGCATAACGGATATCTGCTGTCGGCAACATGGCCGAACATCAAATCGTGGTTCGCTCAGAGATTGGACACATACTTCGGAGGATAATTATCAACGACTGTGCGGTCGATTTCCTCGTCACTGGTCGGCTCCCAGCAATAAGTAGAACGCGAGTTGTCGAAGGTGCCCGCAACAACAGCGGGACGAGAGGAGAATGTCATAAGAATAGGTACCATACTTATTGAAGAGAGTCGCCTTGGTCAGAGGTGGACAAGGTGCATTGGAGGTAGCGAAAACGTCTGCTTTTTATAGTTTTACTGGCCCAGATTTTGATCACATTATGTTTTTTGGGGGAGACCCACCAAAAGGGAATTGACAGCTTCCTGTGGACGCAACGCCATCCTAAACTGAATAAGATGGCGTCGTTGCGGCGGAACTATTATTTATCGGGAAAGTTTCCACGGCCAAGTTCATCAAACCTCCTTCGAGTCAATAATGATCCGCCGAGCGCCGATTCTGGATTCATTGTCGAAACGAGCCAAATCAGTTGGGAACATGCAGACCCAAAGCCTGACTGCGATCGTGAATTGACACTGGGGGCAACAACACTTGAGAAGTTTGAGGGCCTTGCATTTCGTCATACTTGGAAGCTGAGTACCTTGGCAGTCTCGTAAGAGATACGTGTGTCCTCAAAGACAAACTGATTTATCCTTCCTTACGGACCTGCGTCTTATTCGCCCTACTAGCCACAAACCAGGTGGGCCCGGCCTGTCTGAGCTCTCATCTAGACACAATAATACATCAATGAATGCAACCTGGTAAAGATAACTCTATATAACAGACCCAAGGGATTCTGTCAGTTACCTCGATCGCTCTTTCCTCAGATGACATCTACCAGCGCAAGCGACGCGGGTCAATGTGATAGAGTTGAGTCCTTAATCATCGAGCTGGAGATGTCCATCCCGTGGCATCATTCGGTGAGGATGTCCGCAAAGTTCTTTTGGAAAACCGCCTGGGGAGTGTTTCGTTAATGATCGATCTGACAGAACCCTAGATGACAGGTTCGGACACGAGGCAGGGGGATTCAGAAATATGCCATGGCGGCGCCGCTAGGCCGCCTGACAATGTTGTAAGAATCTAATAGGTTCGTGACTCACCAGCTTATCATTGCCTATCCGAGCGGTGGCTGAAGCGTTGGAGGCCAACACGGGTGTCTAAATATACCTGCCTGCCGAGCAGCCATCCGAACCTTCGAAGAGATGCATCGTGTGATCCCTGACAACAGCCATCATGATCATCCCAAAAGTAGTCGTTGGGGGGGGGAGAATTTGTAGATTGTCAGCCTTTGATGTGATCCAGCAAGAATAATATGTGGCTTGAAGGCATGCGTGACCTTTCCTCAAACTAAGTATCGGAAATTGAGAGTAGTAATCAATCTGACAGTTCTCACATCCAGAGCCAGTCGTTGGACTGTAAATACCATCGATAAGATTGACCGGAGATAATTGTGAAATTCGTACCGACGTGATCGTGGAGAATGCAAGGCCCAGGGAGCATGCCAACGACCTCGAAGCTTGGCATAATGGCATTTGCCCGCTTCAACTCCGGCATGGCCTATCCTCCCTGCATCCTCTTTCTGAGGTTGTCTCCAAGAGTTGGCGTGTCGAGTCTCGACTCCATCCAACACGTCAGCGATGCTGCCCAGAGAAAACGGGGAGAAAGGCACACCAAATAGATCAACTGCACTATCACCGTAGACACCATTCCATAGCCGTCGTGATTTCTAATGATGTATGCATGCTCTTGACCCGTGTTCGCTCGAAGATCACATAGTCTGAGCTGGCGTAAGGGTAAGTTCCAGATGGATGTGGCACTACCAAGGACTCGCACATCAACATTTCAACCCAACGACTCGGGAGTTGCGGTGGTAAATCGCCAGGTGATACATTAACTCCCAAGTATGTAGTTGAGCTGCCTCGATGGCGACTTGCGTGTGGAGGGCGGAGGGTCCTGATGAACGTTCAAGCTACGCTCACTTCTCACGGAACTAGTATCCAACAGAAGAGCGTGAAAAGATCAAACATGATAGTTGAAATTGAAAAACAACGCGGCCCTATAGTGCCACATATACATGTACTACTTACTAATACTATGGAGAGTTGGCCAATTTCCATACCAAACAACTGCGACATCGTCTACAGTAACAATGGAACAACACGCTCTGGCAATCCTCGAACTGAACGATCTATGGAACTGGCGTGATACGAAACGGATCCAAGCATCAGGAAAACAAGGTGACAAATTTCAGGTCGCCGCTCCTAAACTTTTGTACTTCCTAATTGTGGAATCGCAAAGATTCGGTGGTGAGGTGCTGGATCATTTCTGGAAACAACTCGGGACCTGTGATGACAAACTGAAGGGAAATAGTCAGTCAAAAATTCTAATCACTCAATCGTACAGGCTCACTTTCGTTTGTCATAGTCGAAAGTCTGAAGGAGGAGGATTTCGTGTCAGCGCAGAAGTCTTTCGAGGCGTTGTTTCGAGGATTAGATCCCAAAAACGTCAACTTCAAGCCTGTGTTAGACATGGCAGCGGAGCTCTTTACTCATCTTGGTGTCGCATGTGAGTAAAACCGCTCAATCGCTTTTAGATGCTTGACGATTCAGATTATCAATGTGGCAGTCATGAATCCAGGAAGGCGAAAATCCGGGACAAGTACTGCGTTTTCCGTCAGTGAAGTCGTCAACGAGGAGACGGACAAGCTCCTTCAGCGAGTCAACGAAGAAGGGGATTTTGGGAAACGAAACCAAGAGCTCTTAAAGGCATTGGTACGTATCTATTCATCTCGGAGCCATACCATCCTCTTTATCGCCGTACCGAGCAGTTATTTAAATGTGATGGGAATTTCTGTCTGTTGACTGGCACGGAATTTGTGCCTTTCGATGATGCTGGAATTGATCCTGCTCTCGCGCACATCATTCCAAATTCTGTACACGGAAAGGTTTGCATCGAACTATTGCAATCACCACTTGTTTCCTCATAACTTTCATTTAGCCAGACACTCTGAAGTATATAGCTATCTTTGCCGGTGCCGCCGCAAGAGATGACATTGTGAGCCATGTGAATAACATCGGCAATGCCATGAATATGGAGCAGAATGCTCGTACCTCATACGATAAATTGAAGTGGGGAATCGAGGCAAAGGAAGAGGGTGGAGAGGTGCGATTTCATTGATACCTCATCATCATTACTGATCCATTGATTAGGTCAAATACTTCTTTCGAGTAGTTCCCACCAATCCTAATATTCGCGCTCCGGGGTACATCACTTTGAGGGAAGGCGATGAAATTCAATTCGGAAAAGGACCCGAAGGCAAGAAGCTCAACAATGGACCCATCCCAATACTTTGTAACCTTCAGCTGGCTGTTGTTCGAGTTCTCAAGATGAGTGGTGCTGCTGATGTAATCTTGGAGTGGAAGGACCATGCGGATGACGATGGATGTTATCGTCTCTTCATTGCCTCCGAAGAGTTCTGTGATATGTTGGATGCCAAACTCTTTCTTTCTGGCAGAGCCGTGGTTGCATAGTTCTCTCCTCTGTATCAGAAAGTCAGATGGGCCTCAAGGCCCGACAGGGTGTCAAGACCCAGCGATTTTTCTATACGAACATCGGATCAAGCTCCTCTGGTCCTCGATTGTTTTATATTTTTGTGTTTTCAGGCTTATTTCGCTGTTCGTAAGGTAGACGTCGTTGAAGCATTCAAGTTCGGTGACTATTACCACAGGACAGCGTACTGGCGGAATGATTACGACAACCGCGGACAATAAAGTTAGTAGGTTACAGTCCTGGCTACAACGACGGCTCTAACCATCAGAATCTATGCAAGCAGCCACCCGTTGCGCTACATCAGAGTCTAAGTAGCATCGTTTCGTCAAGATACGAATCAGATCCTTCCCTCTCGGAAGACTCTTCTCCACCAGCGAACCCAAACCCTTCAAGATGCGACCAATCCAAGCCTCGGAGGGCATCGAGAACTTGCCTTGATCGTCAAAGCGTGAAAGAAGACCCTGAAGGATATCCCTCGATTCGGCGTACTTGGGATGACTGTCCAACGTCGTGATACACGCATGTCCAGCCGAGTGAATACCGCTCCTTTCCAGCGTCTTGCCGTTCCGCTGCCACCAGTCCTCCATGTCCACTTCTCTCTCCAAGTGGGTCACGGCGAGCGCAATGGGCACTTCTTTCTTCCCGAGGACTTCGTAGAACAATCTGTAGTTGCTCTGTGTGGTCGCTGTGATCCTGTTTCCGCGCATACAAAACAGGAACAGGCTGATGCCGCCCGTCGCATTCAATCTTCGAATGAGTTGAACGGCTTTTTCAATGGCACCGACGTAGCCATTTGGACCCTTTTCAGGTTCTTCCAAGCCAACGGTATCCCATAAACGAATGGTAGTAGAGCCGAGTTGGAATTGGTACTCGGAAGAGTCCAGGGTACAAGGCGCACTGTCCGGCGAGACCGATGCAATTTGCCACCCCGCGAGCAGATTGATGAGGGAGCTTTTTCCGACGCCAGTCTCTCCAAACAACAAGACGTGGAGGTCTTTGGGAGGTACGGTGCGCGGATGGAGAGATTGGTTCATAATGAGGTTGCGCACGAGCTCTTGGCACAACTCGCGACGCCCAGGTACCTGGGGATGACAGTTGTCGGGCAAGGTGGTGATGCAAGCGTGGCCAGAGAAGAGCATCTCATAGTCAGAAAACGCTCCCGAGTTGGTCGTCCACCATTCCTCCATAGAGAGCGCGGTATCGAATGTGGTCGACCGATTCTCGAGATCTGTGATAACCGCGACCACAGGAGTCGCGGGAGAGAACCTGTCGCGCATTCTCATGATGAGGTCATACGTCCTCTTTGACGCCATCATAATTCTGGAGATTCCACGAATGCAGATGATCAGGAGATGGACACCGCCTCTCTCGTTGAGGTCCATGAATAACGATCGTAGCGCCTCCTGTGCGCGCTTTTGGGGCCCACTCCCATGTAATCCCTCCCCCAGCCCAGAGGTGTCCCAAAGACGGAACGTTTGATTGCTGGTCTCCCAGTCATAGTAACTCGTTGTGGTTGTGACAGGGCTAACGTCGTTTGCCACAACGGCCCGCTCCGAACCGAGCACAAGGTTAACAAGGGAGCTTTTCCCAACTCCACTTTCACCAGTGATAACGATGTTGCGAGCCAGTTTCGGTGAAACGCCCTCGATGATGAGATGGCGAACGAGTCCCTGACACAACTCGCGACGGCCAGGTAACTTGGGATGGCAATTGTCGGGTAAAGTCGTGATGCAAGCATGACCAGAGAACGCCATGTTGAAGTCGGTAAGCGTCACGACGTTGCTCGTCCACCATTCATCCATGGAAGGAATGATATCTGGCGAGGCTGACCTTTTCTCAAGGTCGGTGACGACAGCGACGAGTGGGACATCCGGGGAAACCTTATCACGAATCCGTACGATGGTGTCGTATGTCTGCTTCATGCCTTTGGTGACCCTGGGCAGTCCGCGCATGCATAGTACCACGAGATGGACGCCACCTCCCCTGCTTAGCTCCGTAAGAAGCGATCGGAGCGCATCCTGTGCTTGCTTTGGGGATACGGTCCCGAACGAGCCTTCGCTAAGACCAGGCGTGTCCCAAAGACGGAACGTCTGAGTATCAGTGACCCAATCATGACATTCCGTTCCGATAGTCACACCACGAACGTCGTTCGCTGTGGCAGCGCAGTCCATACCAGTTACGAGGTTGATCAGGGAACTTTTCCCGACTCCGGTTTCTCCTGCAACGACGATGTTACGAATTGAGTCAAGTTGCATACTTCAGAACGTGTTAGCCCGGATCCTACGTGGGTTCCCAGCCCCTACCTTGCAGATAGGTTTATTATCACCCAACTTGCTGCCGGCGTCTAGAGAGCGACTGATATTGTAAGTTTCCAGGACCGCATAAAAGGGGACACTCACTTTGTACCACCGCGCAGGAAGCTGGAGAGTAACGAAGAAGGGTTGCCAGACATTTCGTGGAGACCTCGTTGCTTTCACGAGCTTGACGGTCCTTCTTGAATTGGCAAGCCCTGCGATATGAATCGCCGTTAACGGTCCTTATGGTGCTAGATCGATATGATCTATCGCCGGGCGCCGTGTTTCACGCCACCAACTATTTTAGCGCGGAGTCGAGACTGTTACTACATATTCGAGGTTCCTCTCCAAGACTCGGGACCTGCAAAGTGGATATGCATACAAAGTCGAGGGCAAAATGTGAACGGAGCCAGATACACCGAACTCTAGGGTATGATCGATCCGAGATGGTTCTGCTGAACTTCTCCACCAAATGTACCGGGCTGCGAATCCGAATAGACTTAGGTAGACAGGCCGCAGACAAGGCAAAGTGGTCTGGACAACTGCTGTGAACACCAGTCACGATTCTTCCTGCTGCTGAAAGGTGCAACATGCCACGTACGGACGGCGTGTTGAACCTGTCCGAACTAGTTTCAACAATCAATCTAGTCACACATGTCCAGCAGCCTGTTATCTTTCGTCACCCTGCAACCGGTCAAATCTGCGAGCACTTACTCTATGATAGACCTTTCAACACCTCGTCAAGTTCTCCTTGAACCTTTTGTATCTCGGCGCGCTTCCTCTGCAATTCTCCGCTGTTGTAAACCCTCAGAGCCCCCCGAGTCTCGTTAACAAATTCATGTGACCTCTCCGTCGACCTCATCAGTTGGGAAGACTCGGTGGTATTGGTCCCGGTTGAAGGTTCCTGAGAGAGGACGCTCGAAAGGTCTACACTAGAAGCACGCAAGAGAGCAAGGTCACGGAGGGTGTCGCTGAGTGGAAGGGATTTGGGCTTGGAGGATGACATCGTGCGACGTGGACACGGACAAGTCTCGCTTCCGAGCCTCGTTTCCGACGTGCTGTGACACCACAGCACCGAAGCACACAACTTCACCTTCAAGCCTCGTCCACAGTCTCTAGTCAAGGACTGTACTATTAGTCACCATCGTAGCTCGATCCGCTCGTGAGCTAATAAAGCTCCTATCATTTACTACGATTCTTGGATAACACCTCATGGCATCCGCATCTGAAGACCGCCCTGCAGCACCAGCGGACGAGAATGCCACCCCTGCACCACCTCCCAGATTTGAGCCCACGACACATCCAGCATTTGACTCTCCGGACGCAGACGTCGTCCTGGTCTCGCGCGACCTCGTTCGCTTCCGGATGCACACATTCACACTGAAAACGACATCGGGGTGGTTCCGCTCTCTGTTCACACTCCCCCGGCCTTCCCCGTCAAGCACTTTGGGCGAGGGCCGTGATCGGCGGCCTGCGCTCACCCCGTCGATCGCAGATCCCGAGATGATTCACCTTGATGAAGATTCATCCACACTCGAGCTCTTATTTCGCATGATTAGTGGTCTTCCAATTCAACCACTGACGTCGTTTGACACCGTCGATGCGCTCCTATTCACCTCGGAGAAATATGACATGCCGGGCCCCACATCGCTCGTGCGCATCGCTGTGCTCACGCCGCCACTTGTGGACCAGCCTCTACGGCTGTACGCTGCTGCATCGCGATGTGGATGGACAGAAGAGGCTAAAGTTGCCTCACAGCGGACTCTTGCAATGAATTTATGGCAGGACGAAAACTGGGAGATGCTCGCAAAGGTAGATGTGCGCTCTGCACTCGCTCTCCTAAAGCTTCATCGGTCGAGAAGAGAGGAATTGCGCAAGAAACTTGACGAGCACCCGTTCGTCAGTGCAAACCCTTTGTCCTATTGTTCAAGATGCAGGCGACAGACAGATCATCACGCCTGGCGGGAGTTCAAACACAGAGTCACCGCGGAGATGGATCTTAGACCGTTGGGGGACACGATCTTGGATGTGGGACTGACGGAGTGGCCAGAGGCAAAGGCATGCTGGGAGGCGAAATGCCCACACGAAGACTGTGCGATTGTGCACTATGACAAGACCGAAACGATGCGACTAATCAGGGAGTGTATAGACAGCCTCCCGAAGACGACGTGTTATGCTGAACAGCTTGTACTACTCTAATACAACTAACCACTTGGATCAACTACAAATTAGGTAATCACATGAGTGTTTCTTCCTCAATGAGTCAAAACCTTCGCTTGGACTCGAAGGTTTTCCCAAGACAAAAGGATGCTCGCCTCCACGTCGCGTTGGCTGGCTAGGACTGCCAGATCTCGCTCGTTTGCCACCGCCTCGCTCCTCAGAGCACCCAACGAACCCCCAAAACCGCCTCAGCCGATAGATGACTCCACTTCCGCCCTCGACTACAAAAGCACGCAGAGAATGCGTCCTCCACCTCTCCCAGTGTCGGACGTCCCCCGTTCGCGGAGCGCTGAAGAGGCCGTGACCAATATCTTGTACAATACGCCGCCTCCGAGCTTGCAGCCCTATAAAAAGTTTGTCCTTTTTCACGCCAGCTGCAATTCTGCCCCAACATATGATAGCCGCTAATGAACGTATTTTCGTCCAGACATATCCTCAACTGTCTCGTTCAAAACGAGCCTGGGGTTTTATCACGCGTGTCCAGCATCTTAGCTGGACGAGGGTTTAACATCGATTCCCTGGTCGTCTGTCGCACTGAAATTCGCGACCTGAGTCGTATGTCGATTGTCATCAGTGGGCAAGACAGCGTGGTCGAGCAAGCTCGCCGACAACTTGAAGATCTCGTACGTAACCCTCTCCTTCCATCCTTCCACTCAGCGGAAGGTCTGTCTCAACACAGAGACGCATATTAACGAGTGTTATAGGTCCCTGTTTGGGCTGTCCTCGACTATACCGACACCCGCGTGATCTCGCGCGAGTTGCTTCTCGTCAAAGTCTCCATCCTTGGACCCGAGTACCTCGAAGACCAGTTTGTCGGTGGACCCTCGCACGAACCCCGCCGGTGCTCTTCACACACACACACTCCATCCGTCTCCTCCAGCGCCTCCAAAGCCGAACGCGAGGCAGTCTTGGCGCAAAATTTTGAACGAGGCGGGCACCCTGAGACAATCGCCACGGACACCCAAACGCCACTTCCCCTAACAGCCTCGGAAGCGCTCCGGCTAAAACACCAGCACCTGCAGTCCATCTCTGTCCTCGCGGACCAGTTCGGAGCGAAGATCGTGGACGTGAGCGATAATAGCGTCATCGTGGAGTTGACGGCCAAGACGAATCGTGTGGTTGCATTCTTGAATCTTATCAAGCCGTTCGGGATATTGGAGAGCGCAAGAACCGGTGGGTGTTTTTACCCTTTATTCTCGTCGCTTTTTGTGGATGATGGACCGATAATACGTGGTTTGTATAGGTCTGATGGCGATGCCGCGTACGCCGATTGCGAGGTCAGGGGATGACACGAACGATGTCTCTGAGGAAGGGGGTGCCGTGGATGCCAGCCTACTCCCTCCCGGCTAACGTTTCAAGCTGGTTGGAGATCCATCAAAACATCTACTGCTCTGTGCATACACACTAAGGCCTGTTGTGTAGAGATGATATAGGAATCATCTGCGCATTCAATGAATCTAAGTTTTATAATATGGATTATATGGATTTTCATCTTTTTTTTTTACTATTCATTATATCAAAGGAAAATATTAAAGGATGGAAAGCTCTGTGCACCAGTACTAGCATAGACGTGAAGAGGTGTGGTTTCTTGGGATCTTGAAGATTCTTGCCCTTCGGTGTAGGGCTGGGTAAACATAGTGTTAATAATATCCTACATGTTGGGTTGAACGTTGGCGGAGTGAGTTTAGTACTTGCAACAGCACGTTGGCTCGGAACCTGGGCCTGAAGGCGTCGGTTCAACCACCACTACATTGTTGCTGGTGGCATTGCATGTGCTAGGACATCCTCCAACTAGAGAAGCCACAATGTTGGAGAACTCAACCCAGAAGGAAACACCTGGTATTGAGAGTGTTTGTGAGGCGAGGCAGTGAATTTAAACGTGTCAAGTTTCTTTTGGCAGCGAGCACGATGATGAAAGACGAATCCTTCCTGTTCAGGGCAAAATTTAGGGACTGGCAAGGACATCCATGGGTGATGCTCAGAATATCATTGTGGCTCAAGTTCACGGGTGGCATTGAGTGGGAGCTCATGCCGTTTTGGGCGTCTTCTTGATAGACTGTCAGACTGGTCTTCTCACTGCTTCAGGGTTAGCGAACACGCTCGCGGGCACTGCGACTTGCCACATACCAACTAAAACATTCTTAAACGTTAAACCCGTGACCCATGGGGCGGATCATACTTTCGGGGTGGGCTTTCATTTCTATAATTTTATACTCCCGGTGGTCCGACTTCCGGACAACATGGCTCACCTCATGCATCTGAATCCGACCCAGACGACTCGGACTCGACCGCTACCATGTTCACTGGCGGAATCCCTCTAGCTAGGGACTCAATGATGTTTGATTTGTGTCACATCACCGTATCATTCATCACCTTGGATCCGTTTGAATGTCAATACTGACAAGATACCTTTGGTGGCCTCGCATGCATGCCAGCAGAGGTTAATCCAACAGCCCACAATCGAATAAATCGGAAAGGATGTACATTCCATGGTACTAGATCTGACGTACATGAGGAGAGGGGGTTGCTCGAAATTGACGACTCCAAGAGTCCAAACGCGCGACGCATCACTTACTAGGCGCGTGCACGCATGAGGACTCACGCCGAAATTCCGCTACTTTCCTTTTTGGGCAACGTTCATACGCTCGGCACCATTCCAAGGTTCGTTCGGTCACTGATCTTATTGTTGTCGCCGTCCGGGTCGCATTCTCAAACGACGTTTCAAGGTAAGTGATTTAGTACAGAATGTACATAGCTAACATGGTTGCGAGTGACGACCAAAGCCAACGTCACGTCGTCAACACGATACACGATACATTTGCCCAGCATTATAGGATCTGGCTACTGGTACTCCTTCGAGTACCTTTCCTCCTCCTAGGCTTGCTCATCGACAATCTCAGAGGCTGCATGCTTCCACAAGATCCCGATGGGCGCCCAGTTCTGAAATGGATGTCATTGGCGTGAAGCTTCCCTGATAGTATAAACATACAACGGTTGTCTGGGAGCTCGGCGTTGCACGTGGACATGTGCCGTTGGTCTCATCCTCCTGGGCTTGCTCGTCAACAATAGCAGTGGCTTCAGTGGACCACAGCATGGTGTGCTTCCAACACTGAAATGGGTGTCAACAGAGGGAAGCTTGCGCGACAACAGTGACATACGATGGTGTTCTGAGAGGTAGACATGGTTATGTGGATATAAACAGGTGAGAGGCAGTAATATGTGAGGACTTGTTGTATCCATCTTGATTTCAAGCCCGTTTTTATATCTTTCACGAATCAGATCATCACATCTTGACGTACCCCCATTGCAGAGGAGAGCGTATGTACTAAGGTCACCGGTCACACATTGTTCCATTGCGGCTGACGAGCGTCGATTGAATCAAAACTAGCCGTGACAAATGTTCTATTTCCGCAGTAGGAACTATTTTTCGTACCCTCTAGGTGAAAGACAACCTTTCGTGACTAAATTTGTTTGGGACCCGAGATCTAGAAGACACCCTGTTTCGCCTTGCTGCACAAATTACTCAATTTTTCGTGAGTTCAGGTTAGGTCAGGTCAAGGCGATGGAGTGCGGGTTTAGAGAAAGGTGCCGACGCTAGTGTGTTACGACAAGTGTCCTTCCATTCCATTCATATCAGATGATCGGGCTGATTTTGGCAGCGTGAAGTCAGAAGGACTATACCTTTCAAGTCACACAACATTCCTCCCACCTTTCCGATGGCTGCCAGTGGCTTTCCATGCCAAGTTGCCAACTGACCCAAGACGGCAATTATGATATCGTGTCTGCGACATTACAGTGTAGTGCTTGTCGTCTACAACTGCGTTACTGCTCGGGGTCACTTTGCATTCAAGATGGCCGGCGAGACTACCGTCACCCCGGAGTCTGCTCGGTGGGGCACTAGTCCACTTGTCGTAACATGCTGGCATCGGCACCTTTCTCTAAACCCCCACTCCATCACCTTGACCTGACCTAACCTGAACTCACGAAGAATTGAGCAGTCCTAATAATGCCTTTCTAGGCTGCAGGCGGCGGCACCCAGCCCTCCTAGAATTTAGTCCGTGTATAGACTGGTGACCAATCCATCTGTGAGCCATATCGACGGCTTGCCTCAGACGGATTGGTCACCAGTCTAGTCCGTGTATGAGTTAGTCGCGAGGTGGCGCAGCTCCTTCCCTCAAAATTAAATCTGCAAGGACAATGTGCAACGTAGACACGACTCGCAGGCATTATCGGAGGATGTTGTAATGGAGAGGACGAACGAGCACCGCTTGGTTGGAAGAGGGCGGTGCTTTCACCGCAGGAATGATTGGGGAGCGTGTGCTAACTTTCAGATATCCGAGGGCACTACATTGGATTCAAAGTCTTCATGTTCCTCCACTGACTTGGAAGATAAGACGATGGTCCTTATATATGCTCGGTGAACTGAGATCATATGACTCCAGGCTTAAGTAGTGCTATGTAGTATACGCATACTACATGCTCGCTCGCTCATGGATGAATCTCACTTCCCCAGATAACTCCGAAAGCCTCTCACTCACACCATCAAACACCCGACGCCACTCACGTCTGCGACCCATAGCACCTTCGCGACGTCCTGCACCCAGGCCATCCAAAGCAACGAAAAAGTGGAGGCACGATCTGAGTTCCACAAAGACATCCACCAACGCTGGTACGTCCGCTGCTTGAATGACCGAGTCAGCCAGGTGGATCCGAAGCGGACTTGATGGAACGAGTCCCTTGTCGAGTTCGTGTGGCAATTCGGTGTAGCTCTGCGTGTCGATAGCGATGCAGAGCATAGAGAGCGACCGACGCTTCTGCAAGAGCTGTAGTAGTCCTCGTAGCGTGATCCCACCTGTCGTTCTCCAACCCCACCTTTCGTTTATGTGGAGAAATTGTATGTGTGGCCATGCAGACACCAACGTGAGCAAGTCGCTGTCAGTTAGGGCCACAGACCACTTGATGTCCATACGTATTTGGCACAGGTTGACAAAATCCATGCATGGGCGAAGATCGTCCAAGGTAAGTTGATGATCGGACTCACTGTCGGGGGTACTGAAGAATGGAAACCTAGGTGACTTGTTGTTAAAGAGTATGATGTTGGTGAGGAAAACGGGTGAGCACGCGTTCCGGACTATCGTTATGTATGATCTGAAAGCCTCCTTCGAAGGGCGTCGAGGACAAGCCACGACGAGATTCTGAAGCACTGGAAGTCGAGTACAAGAGAGTAGACCCGTAACTGGCTCCAGTAACTCGGATGCGGTCTCCAAGTGTACCAGTCTCCGGAATACAGACACCGAACCAGAAGAGGGGATCCAATCGGTCACAGCAGATATTAACGTGAAGGACAGATACGCCAAGGTAGGTATTTCGGAGAGACGCGAGACCGTGTCTTTGTCGACGATGACACCGTGAAAATCCAATACGTGAAGGTTTGCCCAGCGACATATGTGACTGGTGATGGTTTCGTGGAAGATCTGACAATGAAACATATGGATTCGAAACCGGTTTATGTTTGGGCAGAATTCTCCGACGGAATCGAGAAAATCCTTTAACGCAGGTACGTGTTTGTGTGTGAAATGAAGGTCGAGTGTAGTCAACGACGGTACAGCGATGTGCGCTACAGGGATCATCGCCATTCCTTGCCAGTAAAGGGAGCGAAGGTTTGGAAAGAGTGGATCTGCGACAGGAGGGTTACAGATCGCTATGAAGTTGTCATTGTCGAGCCACCCGTGGAGATTCGAGTAACCATTTATGTGCCAGATACGACGGGTATAGCTCCGAAGGACCTCCCACTCTGTCTCATTGAGGTGTCTTTTGAATGAATAGCACTGCGAAGTAGAGGAGTAACCATTCACGAAGATTAAGCCGCAACAAAAACCAATACATACTGGGCCGACAGATTGACAGACGTCAGGAAGACACCGTACCAAAGGAGA
The DNA here is from genome assembly GCA_038092655.1 of Boletus sensibilis. NCBI lineage: Eukaryota > Fungi > Basidiomycota > Agaricomycetes > Boletales > Boletaceae > Boletus > Boletus sensibilis. Next base: position 32,146 of record JBBPQU010000007.1, on the reverse strand, counting down.
AAGGTCTACCAATTCTGACCAAAGTACATCCAACGCTGGTTCTTTGAATGTGCGACATGTTCTGGCAAGTATAGCTAGATCTGTGGTAAAGCTGCGCCTGCCAGGCATCCAATGCGATTCGGTGGGACAACAGTGACCAAAGATATTGAGGAGGATCTCTTGGATATAAAGTGCATAGTGCATGGCGGCAACGCAGATGATCTTGTTCAGGTTCAAGTGGGTTCTGGTAGACTCAAATGGTCAGAATGCTCGCCTTCACCTTAAAAGCATTTTTCCTGGAGACGAAAACTACATGTTTGGTCGTGATGGACGCAGTCCAAAGGGATTCCGTCGGTGGCAACCGACGTCACAAAGTATCGATGATACAGGCAATGGGCCTACAAACAACCTATAAAGTAGTATAAACTCGAACTTCTTCAAGTCCTCCGTCCGACAACTTTGTTTGAAAGCATTGGTCATTATACCTGCATACAATCAAACTCGTGCTCGAGTATTTTCGAACGTTTGCATCTCATCAAAAACAGTACAGTATGTTAGTACTGTACTACGATGTGCCCGATTCGGAACCGAGGTCAAGATGATCAGGCAGATTCAGCATGTAGGATTCAACCATCTCGAGGCCCCCAAGTTCGTAAGAGCGCCCCTGCCGAAAAATGACCATGAACAAAGCAAACCTCCAAGAATCAACCTAGTACAAAATAACAAACCCAGAGCCAGTGACTATGACAAAAAGACATACGTATAATACCTTTAGCCGAGAACGGACAAGGAAAACAAAGCAAGATAATACGACATTTGCATATGCGCGACCGTCGCGGTGGTGACGAGATAGGCAAAAAGAACGAACGCGCGTGCCATGTACAAGGCGGTTCAACCGGATGGGATAGGTATGTACTACACATTAACAATAATACGGACTGCCCAAAAAACGTACCAGAGTCAAAAGGAACAGAATAGCAACCATGAGTGTATAGACAGATGTGGGTGTAGTGAGTTATGTAGATGAAGATGGTAGCCCATCGTTGTCGGAGGAGGATAAGATCCTTTGCAGGTGGCGCGGTGTCACAAAAGGACACACTTAATTGCAATCGAGGGGTCATCTGGGAGAGCGAGGCAAGGCCAACGCAGTGTTGATCTTCTCTACCCACTGCGACGCGACAGTACTCGAATCAGCAGCATATGTCTGCGATTTCGTCGACTATGCGCTGCGTTAGCACACAGAAAGGGCCGGCGCTGTACGAAGAAGTAAAGACATACCGTCAAGACGACAAACTCTCGCTCGCTCTTCCTCTCTGCACTTTCGACAATCGACTTGGCCTCTTTCTCTTTTTCCTTGTCTTTCTCCTTGAGTTTTTCTGTACCCGAGCTCACGCTAATTCCTTTCCCTAAACTCAGCTCTGACTTCAAACTGACACCTCCCTCTTCTCTTTGCTTGACACACAATAGCCGATGTGTCGTCAGCAACAACTGCCTCGTCTTTAGTCGGATAGGTGACACGCTGATTGGAAGCCTCAGCTTGCTCCCTCGCCGTTTTGGAGAGCGAGCCTCGACACGAGTGCTAAAGAGAATAACTTCTCCAGGAAGAAGTAATGAGAAACTGGTTTCACAATACAGCGTTAATCCGTTGCATCAAGGAATGCGAAAAGACAGTCGAGCTTACAAGTCCGCATCACACAGTCGCCCATTGCCTTGTACTGGCGTCAATGCTCTATTACGTCCCCTCTCGAGTTCCATAGCAGCAATCGCGGCAACGACGCTTGACTTGTCGACCAAGCTACCGTCCGAGGAACTGGTACCCGATCCTGGCGCGTTGCCGTTGTGTGGAGTCGAAGGAATGGGTATTGAAATCGATGTTGAGGACAATGTTGAGGTTTGGGGTATGGTGGTATACAAGGGTGATTCCTTGTCTGCATCCTTGGCTACCTTGGCGACCTCGTCGGTTCCGTGGGCATTCGCGTTCTCCTGACTTGGACTCGATTCGGCGTGAGCGCCGTTTGTGGTCGTGAGGGTATAATCTGGGAGTTCCCCCGTGGGACCGACTTCCTCCACGATGCGCGACGCGCGTTTGAATGCGGCCGTGTCCTTGAGCTTATATCTCTCAAATTCTGGGCCGTAAGCATCATCTGCCCACCCTAACCCATCGTCGTCGACGGGAGGATGACCCTCGTGTGCCGCAGCGACTCGGCTGCCGTTCACCAGGGTGCCCTCTGTCTCGTCTGCATCGACATCGTCCCCCGCGCCAACAAGCGCGTCCCATTTCGCACCGACATCATTCCATTGTGCGTCCTCCCCATCCACATCTAACAAACCTACTCCATTCGGGGGTTCTTTCCTTACGAGGCCGTGCTCGAGCGGAGGTGGTGGATCCGTCCAGAGCGTGTTCCAATTGACGGAAGCGAGAAAAGGATGGGCGCGAAGAGGCGACAAAGATGTCGGTGTTCGAGATGCGCCCAGCCTCTGTTGTGGGTCGCGAATCTATATTTAGTGAAGATGAGGAGGTAACTCGCCGATAAAGAGAAAAGGACGAGATAACGGACCAGAAGTTTGCTTACGAAATCCTTGGCGTCTTCGTCGAAGCCTTCAGGAAAGGAATAATCGAGTGACTTGATCTTCTGCCACGTGAGGTACTCGGACAGTCCCTGGAAAGCGAATCTGCCCGCGATCATCTGGAAGACGATGCAGCCGAGCGACCACAGGTCGGAGCTATGGAAAGATGTGAGATAAATGGGGGGTGAATCATGGCTCGTTTACCTCTTGGATGTTTCGTTACGTTCCAAGAGCTCCGGAGAGACGTACTGAGCAGTCCCTACGAACGAATTGGCGCGGTCTTCTACAACATTTCCGTGAGTGCGAGTGAGCACAGACCAACGAGGAGGGGACAGCTCACGACCGTTTTCGAGGATCTTCCCTGTTCCGAAATCGGTAATCTTTATCCGGAACTCGCTGTCGAGAAGGAGATTCTCCGGTTTAAGGTCTCTGTGATCGGAGAGCGTTTGAATGGGTGCTTATGTCATGGTCCTTGATGGGAGGAATGTACCTATGGATAACATCCTTGTCGTGCATGTACTCGATAGCATCGACGATCTGCGCTGTGTAATACCTCGCGCACGCCAACGCCAACGACCCCAGCCGCGATATCCGCGACTGCATCTCGCCGTTTGGTGCAAGATCCAACACAAAAACTACATCGCCCGTCAGTCGCACCCCGTCCGAGCGAGGACGACGTACATAGACTCCAGTCGTCCTGGAACGTCCAGTGTAGGTGAATGATACCCGGGTGTCCAGCCCCGAGCCTCACAAGCGTGTTCTTCTCGGCAAGAGCCACAAGCATCTTTTCCTTGCGAATCAGGTGATTCTTGTCTAGAATCTTAATAGCATACTCTTGTCCACTGCGGGCGTACCGTGCGCGCATCACCTGGTGAAACGTGAGGTATTACATATTACCCATCAGCACGGCCACTGCAATCGTGTACGGCCGCGGTACGCACAGTGGAATACGATCCCTCGCCAAGGGTCTCTCCAAACACGAAATCCTGGGCCGACAAACGCGTGTTTGCAGACGGATTTTGCGACCTTGACCGTTTGCGCGATTTGGAGCGCGGTTGACCTTGTCTGGGGACCAAGACTGACTCAGGAACGAGATCCCGATTCTCTGCCTGGTCCGATACGCCCAATTCTCTCGTCAGGTACGCAGGTGGCGGTCGAACGGTCTGCGAGGTCGGTGACTGTGGACTGCACGAGCGGGGTGACGAGAATGTCCGAGTTGGCCGTGGCCGGGGGGTCCTGAGGACTGTGGTTGTGCTCGTCTCGGAGTCGGAGGAAGATGATATGACTGATGCATTTCTGCTGAGATCTGCGAGTGTGGGAGGAAAGGTAGGCTCTGGGGATTGCCTTGCGATTGCGACGGTGTCGACCATTCAGAGTCGATTTGCTGGAGTGACCCGGTCGTGAATGTCAGAATGAAGACGTGGGTCAGGACGCTGGTACTAGAAGGAAACTTTTGTGCTGAGAAACACGCCGAGGATCTGGAACATCCCCACTGCCGCACTGCCACCCCCTGCCGAGAAACCGGCGTCCAGCCTCTCACGGTCTCTCTCCTGTTCTATGAAACACCGAGGACTAGGCCCACTCATATGCGGTACATCCCCCGGAATCTGTCTGCATCTAGCATGATGTAGAGCCTGTCGTGCATTGCTGTGCATTGCCTGGTGGCGGTATTTCCGTCGTCCTACCCGCAAGCTTTCCTGAAACATGTTCTCGGATCATGTTCTCGGCCGTGAGCGCGTGGGCGCCCGCGGCAGACCTCATGCATCTACCTCCGGGCAACCACTACCCCGAGCGCTGTAGTGGAGTATCATTGATCCAATTCTAGCGGATCATCGCCGACGTTGGAACCGGGTATTAATGTGAAGTCCCAATATCCCCACCCGGCGCTGGAGCGACGGCGTCGGAGCATCTCTGGCGGGGAACGGAAAAGTTCTATCTCACATGCGCACAGTCCTTGCGTTGCTGCGTTGACGAAAATGGGCACCAACGTCGTGGAGCATGCCACTGACCGCGACACGCATACTTAATCAAGTCCCGTCCCGTTCGAGCACCGCAAACTTAAGCCAAGCCTGGCTGTCCGACAAGTCCATGTCACTCCCACACATAGACATGGTGATACGATGTGAACAGTCGTGACAGACAAATATAGCTCAAAAATGTAGTCCACGGGAGATCGCGGTCAACGCAGAACTGCACGTAAAATGCATCACCTTGAAACCATGTATTTGCCCCATTGGTGGCCAATTCGGAAAGTAGAAATATCGCAACCGGATCCCGATGACATTATACGTGTGGGAAGACGACCATAGGTACAATTCAAGGTGCAGATATGAGAGTGTGTAGTATAAACAGATCAAATGGTGTAGCGATGGAGCCGGTAACCGGATGGAGGTTAACGGAAAGCCGTCTCTTCTTCCGGTGTGCCCAACACAGTCCAGTTGTCGAGTGTCCGCGAGTGAATTTTATCCTCAGATGTAGGTTTTGCCTTCCACCTTTGCTTCTTCGTATCCCCGGTTTTCTTCCCCTTATCCCAGCCATCGAAGCTCCACCCGTCATCTTCAGTGGACTGCAGGATCGCACTCTTCCATGACTCCTCGTGGGGGCTAGACGTTGACTTACGAGACCGGTCGCGAAGTGCAAGTCGCTCGATTCGGTGAAGGAGTCTCATCACCTCAACCTCTCCCAGCTCTTCCCAAACCCTTCTTGCAAGTGGATTGACATCCTTTCCATCGTCGAGATTCGCATGTCCGTCCTGCCCCTCAGTCCCGAGCCTAGGTTCCCCCAACTCAATCGGCCGTGCCTCTCCAACCTCCCTCCTCATCTTCTCCACCACAATCCGCGTCCTCCCATCAATTTTGACTCCATTCGCCCGCATCTCCTCAAGTGCATTACATGCCCCTTCCAAGTCGCCCCACCCTTCCCACTTGGCTTCAATCAACTCGTTGTAAGCGGGTGCTGTGCATCCAAAGACGTAAGACGGTATTGATACGCGCGCAGCATGGTTGAAGATGGCGAGCGAAAGCGATGGATTAGAGTACGTTGTTCGGAAGATACGCATTGCGTGTGCGATAAGGTGGGGATAGATGGAGTGGTTGATGGGGTGTTCTTTGGGCGAACTGGAAGGCGACGGGGAGGATGACGATGACTTTGCGGAAGCCGCCGTTTCAGAACGACAATCGTCTTTCCCTTCCTCTTTCGTTATACCAGCGCTAGAGGCGGCAATCACTCTCTTCGCTTCTTCGTCCCATTGCTGCGACTCCCCAAAGAGTTCTATCATCAGCCATTGGAGAAGTTCGTGATCCGTGTTGAATAATTCCATCGTTTCTTTCTTTCGATCGAGTTCCTCGTCGATAGCCGTAGTCCATCGAACGCGCGATGTATGACGACGCAATGTGCGGAAGAGGTCATTGAGTGGGGTGCCTGCACGACCAATACTTGGCGTCTGACCCGAAGATGACGGTGTGGACGACGACGGAGCGTAGGGAGTGGCAGACGAGGGCGTCCGCGCAGATGAAATTGAACCCGAACCCGAACCCGAGGACTTTCCATCCTGCGCAGACACCGCATTGAAAATCAAATCGAACATCTCGTCAAACACGCTCATCTCGCGTGCGGTGATGGACGCGCGTTGATGTCTGACCCCAGACGAACGCTGCGTGAGCTTTTGGTTTAGGCCATGGCCTTTCTTGCGTCCGGAAAGGGAGGTGGCACCGGCGCCGACGCTGTTGCCACCGTCTAGGCGCGTGCGGAGCCGTTGGGCGGGGGGGAGGAGTGGGGAGACGGGTTCAATGTCGGAGAAAACGTGATCCCATGGAGATTCTGGCGCAGTGAAGATGGAGTCTTGGGGTTTGTTCGCGGTTTGTGAGGTGGATGCAACGGCGGGGCTGGAGGTGGTGGAGATGAAGCGAACGGGGGAGGTGCTGAAGAAAGAAAGGGCCGCGAGACGGCGAGGTCGAGGACGACAGGCCAACATGGTAACGGGTAGGGATGATGCTCTCCTCGAAGCAGCCAGTTAAGAGAGTTGGAATTATGTATGTTGTGATAACTCTACCAACCTAGTTCAACAAGGCGCTATAGCCAAGTGGTTACGGCGACAGATTAGAAATCTGTTCCTCTTTGAGGGCGCAGGTTCGAATCCTGCTGGCGTCGATCTTTTTTGTGCCCTGACCCTTTGTGTGGGTTTTTTTGCACAACTCCATGCCACCATATCCGTGAAATAAGCTTTCATCGTTTTGTTTTTACTCTGTCGCGTGCGTCCTACCATGCTGGGGCGGTTATATCAGCATGCACGGCATGCATGGCGCTATAGCCAAGTGGTTACGGCGACAGATTAGAAACGACAAGCAATCTGTTCCTCTTTGAGGGCGCAGGTTCGAATCCTGCTGGCGTCGATCACCTTTTGTTACTTACTATTTTTCCAATTTTTATAGGCCTACAATTTCCAAGTTCTCGGCCCCCTGGGCTCTAGAAATTGGATCAAATTCAAGGTACTCTTCATCGCCAGGTTCAAAGTCTGACCCGTGTGAGCTGGCTTCAACGTTGGCGTCGCGTCCTGCGCACTGTTCCACTGCGGCATGACGGTAAGCTTCGGCGTTGCAATGGTGTATTTGGCGGAGCGAATGATCCGCTCGAACAACCAGGTATTGTGGCGACCGATACGACAGAGAAGCGCATGCCTGCTGCAATGGGGCGGCATATATGGTGACTGGTCATTGCGCATCCGTTCATGGTCATGTCAGTCTACCGTTGGATCGTTGACATACTCGTCCGACGGCCGAATTGTTCCTCGTTAGATCCGACACATACGAGTGCGAGAGGTGGAGGGAAGTATGTCAAGCATGCGTAGAGGTGGCGAGCAAGAGCAGCGACGAAGAACATCGACCAAGCGAGCCCCGCGAACCGCCCGACAAGGCAGAGGGCGCGCAAATGTGAAACGGTAAGCTGTGGAACGAGTCGAGAGACCCCACAAGCATTGGATTGACCTGGACCATCCCGACATTGTATATGTTGTAGGACAGGACTTATAAGTTGGCACATAGTAGAGGCGCCTGTCCAAAAAAAAGGAGTATGACAACTATCGACTTCTATCGTATCTCGGATCAAGGAGCTTGAAGTGGATGAACACACATTTCGGACGGTCGACAAGTATGCTTCAAGAGTCTGTTTCGAAGGGCAGCTTGAAAATTTGACAATGAGACCCTTGACTACAGGAAGTCGGATACGGGAAAGGAACCCCATGACGGGTGCCAGGGACTCGGATACGGTCTCCAAGTGTGCTAGGTTCGAGAAGACGAACACAGAGCCAAAAGGCGAGATATGATCGGCTAACCCAGCGCTCAACGTGAACGACAGCCATCTCAAGGCAGAAATGGAGGAGAGATGCATGATAGCATCCGTGTTCAAGGCGACATCGCAACAATCCACGATCTGAAGATTCGTCCAGCGGCATACGTGACGGGAGATTGTTTCGTCGAGAGGATGAGGACGAGACACGCAAATTCGAAACCGCTTTATATTAGGGTAAAGGTCCCCAGCAAGTCAAGAAAATTCTTAGATAGGGATATGCTTCCATGCGAGAAATGGAGATTGAGATCGAGTGAGATCAACTGCGGGACGGCAACGTGCACCACAGGAGATCTCGTTATGTCTCGCCAGTACAATGATCGTAGGTTTGGAAAAAGTGGATCAGCGAAGGGTGGATTAAAGGCTGCCCTGATGGAGTTGTCGTCGAGAGACCCAAGAAAAGTCGAGAAGCAGGGGTGTAGCCTCGAAGGGTATTCCATTCGGTTTCATTGAGCGGTCTGCTGAACGAATAGCACTGCAAAGAAGGGTATAAACATGCGTGAAATCTGTACCACAACGAAAACTAGTACTCTGCCGGACGAGTGACACGCTTCGGGGAGACACCGTGCTGGCAGAGAAGAGAGGTCGACTGATTCCGTCCACAATAAATCCAGCGCAGGTTCTTTGAACGTTCTGGGGCCGATGTACTGATTCAGGAGGGGAGCAACAACTAAAGACATTGAAAAGGATCTCTTCGAGACAAAGTGCGTGGTGCATGTTAGTTGTGGCAAGGAGTAGACACGCTCTTATTTGGAACATGATTGACACAGTGACTTCAAATACTCCATTTAAAACTTACATCGACAATCGTGACTCGTGAGCGAGTCAAATGAGGATCATCCCATGCCAATGGCTTCTGATTCCATGTTCATATTCTTTTTCATCTTTGCATGATCGTCAACGTTGTTCTGTGGATCGAGCAGCCTCCTGCACTATGCAATGTGGGACGCAATGCACCTCCAAGTCTCACATACTTCAGATGCTCCGTATTCACATATATTCTCGTTCTTTTTATTACCATTAACCTACCTAAAAGGAGTGTGCGTGCGTGTTATACGGGAGGTAAGGGCAAAGAAAAGGGAAAGTGAGGAATGCGAGATATTATAAAACAAAGTACTCGAAGAACGAAGGTGGATAAGGCGAGGTATATCGACACGGTATGTACGATTGGTATTAATTCCTTGCAAGAAAAAAAGATGGGGATCCGTCCATATGAAGCAAGAAGTGAGACGCACAGTGTTGCGATTAGTAACCAAGATAAAACCAAGAGCAAATGAAAAATGAAAGAACGTTGGTGTGGGGAGCCTGACTATCAGGACGACCGATGTAAAAGCAAAAAGCATCGACTCGAAGAACGAACATTTAGTAGGGCGCCAAGGTATTGATGAACATGGGAACAGTGAAGTTATTGATGGTGGTGTTGGTGGTGTTGAGTGCATTTGGAGTACAACGGTGAGCAAGGATAGTGGGACAGTGAGCAGATAGTTTCTTTGGTTGGTACGAGCCAATCAGGTGGTGCGTTGGTCTGGCCAGTGTGCACGTAAGTGTTCAAGCGAACGATATGTGTCAAAGGGAGAATGAAGGAAAGCACTTTATCCTGGAAGGGATATCCTTGGTATCCCGGGTACTTCGGGTCAACAGTGATTAGAACTGCAGGTAGCTTATCTCCTATTCCGAGACTTGGACGCGCGGGGTTTTGGAGAGCTGGGGAGACTCGCGCCTCGCCCATGAACAGGCACGTAGTCCTCGTCGATTTCGCTGCAATTGAGGTGTAAAAGCAAGTTATAGACGAACATTTGCTCGAATCTACTCGCCAGCCCAATCAATTCGACACTGCTTATCACGAATTGGATATAAGAACACTCACTGGGCATTTGTAAACACAACCTTCATCGAATCCGAGTTGCATCTCAACAGATTCGGAGCCATGACTAGTGCCATGTTGGCAGCCGTCATCTTCGTGTTTGCTAACACTTTCTCCTCTAAGAACAACTGCAAAAAGCTGATGATGAAGAGCACGACCCTCCGATTGATCGTTGGCAGTCGTCGGACGATCGCTATACACGAATTTGGCTCAGCTGCCGCAGTAATACAGTCGTTGTACAGCTCTTCGGGAACGAGCGGGTCCAAGAGCTCGCGAAGCCACAGCTTAAGCAGTGACGCGAGGACATGTGGGTCATCGACATTCTCGAGTGTATAATATCCCCTGTCGATTCTGATCTTGAGCTCCGAAACGAGATCGCCATCGCCTGGTACACGAAAGATTCCTTCGCATTTTGTACCACCGAGTGCGAGGATGCCGTCTGCGAGGAATGGGAGGATGATTGGTATCTTCTCGTCGGGGTAGTTGCGTTCTTGTAGACGCATAACTGCATCTAACGATTCTCCAAACGTGGACGGATTGAAGGCTGCATCAGACGCGGTCTCGATCTCAGCCACCGATGGAGGTTTCCCCCTCGGACCCTTCTTCGATATGGCAGATAATCGACGTAAACAGTGTTTCGCCATGACGTCCACGCGGCCCTCGGATTGGGATATACGTTGGAGAATGAAGGAACGGAGGTAAGCCTCGAAGTTTTTCGATGGGGGAAACGCGATCAGCAGTACACAGAGCATCTGCCATCCTTTGAAAACGCTCTCCGGGTTAGGGTTGCCACTTAGTTGTTTCATTAACTGGCAGTAAATCTCGTCTCGTAGTTCTCCGTGCGTGAGGCCCTCTCCCAATAACCATCGCTCTTCCTCGAGGAGGCCCATCGAATTAGTAGGAAGCGAACTCGTTGAACCATTGTGTACAGGTATGCCAGCTGGCTTTTCCCGCTCACGGTCACCCATGATGTGTTGGATCACCTTGAAGATTTTGACTGCATCCGTTTTTAGCGGACGATTCAGTGCGAGGAGAGGCGAGGAGAGCGGGGCCTTTTGCCATGTCATCATTTGCGCCACCGGGACTCTACGACGGAATATAAATCCCGTACGATGCGTAGAGAAGTATTGTCTGGCGTAATCTGACTCTACGAATTGTTGAATATCGGAAGCGAGGTCATGAGGAAGCACAGGATATGTTCTAGGAGACAATCATCAACCGACTTTGCCTTGGTAAAGCAAAAGTATACAGACCCTGATGCAAGCGTTGCTGTGGGAGTACGATGACGGGAAAGTGGTAGACTTTCCGAGGCCGTGACAGGGATAGGTTTGCCAGTCGACCGGTTCTTGAGTGGACTCATCTCCAACGAAGCCTCTGCCAAGCCTAATTAGGAATACCATATTAGTCAATGAATCCGACTCACCATCATTGGGAATGGGGCTGCTGATAGTCTTGCCATTCACAGTTGGTGGCGTCGATGTGCTCCGTGTCATCCAGAAGGCGCCGTGCGTGGTGTACAAGTTCTTCGTCGGAGATTGTGTCACATCGCGCTTCTCCTTGGACTTTGAACTCGAACTACTCGTACTTGGACGTGGCTTGCTCTCCGCGGCGCCAGGGCGAAGTGCCAGGGGATGACCATGATCCGACGTTGATCTCCTCTCCGATAACGAGAGCATCTCCACCGCGGCGTTCAAACTTTGCGGTGCTGGTGACCTATAGGGCACGTATGAAGAAGACTTGGATCTCGATCGCGATAGCGACCCGTCCTCTGTATCGGTCATTGCACCGTTGCTACCACTATTGTGCCGTTGTTTCTCCTCCTTGGGACTCGACTTGCCATTTGCAGAACTGAGTGATATCGACTTACGAGAAGCGGGGGTAGAAGGCTCTGATGCGTATGGGGATGCAGGGATCGGGGGAAGATTGGTGTGCAATCCGTTCGGCCAACCACGGGTCGACCCGTTTGGTTGTCCATGTTGGTCATTTGTGAGGGAGCGTCTGATAGGTGGCGATTGCTGGTGTTGTCTTTTGGTAGGAGTCGCGTTCAGTGTGATCCGACCCGGAGAACTACGTGTTGACGAATACGAAGGTCGTGGTTGCAGATCCGCGTCGCCCGATCGAGGCGAGACATGGCGGGCATCCTTGTCAACACCGCCGGTTTGTGCTCGGACCCTGCGATGGGCTTGGCGGTCGGACGTCACAGCCTGGTTACCAGTGGAAGTTTTTTTACGCATACCAGTCTGGGAGAGACGACGACCAAGAGCTGTTTGCTAATGCATTACAGTGAGCATATGTTATGAACGAGGATAGGGAGCTCGAGTTACTTGGATGACAGTCAGGGGAATGACGAATCCGTCTGGGCGCTCCCAGACGGTCTCCCCTGTTTTAGTTTGATAATAATATGGTAGTCCGCCACGAGACTCGTCACTGAGCTCCCACCATTCACCATTTTCGTTGGGAGGGAGACTGGAAGATGGAAATAGTATAAAATTGAGAAACACCATTTGAAATTTACAACAATACGACTCACACAAAGGTGCCCACTGGAGGGTCCCAGCTAACCTGGCCTGTTGCTGGACATGCAAAGAACGTCGTGCTGGTCTTTAAGAAGCGCGACGGCGCTTGTACTGGTCATCGACGGCGCGGAGGACGAGACATAACGCACCTGTGGATCGACCAAAGTAACCCAGAAGTTCGCGCCCCAAGTCGAGCTGTCTGGGTCGAACGGCGGTGCAAATGTTCCTGACGGACGAGGACTCCGCAGCGGTTCGCCGTTCACGTTTACTTGCGGTACTACTATCGCAGACTGGGATGGAGCGCCGTTGGACGTTACATCGGCTGGCTTGGCCGGCGACGGCTCGGGTGGCGTGGTAGGTGTAGCAGGAGGATTGGGTGAGGACGCGGTCTGATCGAGGGTCTTATCGGTTTCGGCGGTGGCCATTGGGCGCAGTTTTGGCGTCCAAGTGCGGATCGCGTACAGGAAGGAGACCAGGAGAAAGAGTGAAGAGCAGACTTGACGATTCCAAGGTAAAATACAAAACGAAGACCTCGTCGAGCGGATGGCGACGGTGTACTGAGCCGGCCAAGCAGGATACTGACGAAACGCCAAACTCAAACGTTGAAAATTTGCGGTCACGAAAGCGAGCTTTGGGTGCAGATAGACCACCACGTTCAAGGTTGCCCTCCCGTAATCCTATTTAGTAACTCCGTATGTATCCTCGCTTACTCGGTTAACGCCTGGCCTGTGACCGTATCAACGCCATCGTACTAAGTACATACTTACTCGGCGAGTAATGGTTCCCCAGGTTGCTACTACTGATGCGGCCCGTATCTGAGACATAGTGATCCTATCGTGACAGCGAATCTCGCCGTCGAGCCCGAAGAATCCCCATCAAAACTACCGATTGACGCGCTGAAATGAAAAAGGTGCGCGGTTGCTGTGTGCATTTGCCGATGAAAGACAGCTGCAACAGTGCAACTTGACAGCTAGGTTCCTGACCATCCTGACCATCACTTCTTCTGCATGCGCTTCGCATCTTCCACAAACTTGCTCAACACCTCTACGTCCGCTTGATCCCCATCCAGCGACTTCTCAACTCGCTCGTATATCCTCGCGAGTCCTCTATAGATATCACCTTCTTCCCCACCCACGAATTCCCCGATCTCCTCCATCTCTCCTACCCACCGGTATGCTTTCGGAAGCATTAGTGGCACGGTCTTTACCAACCGCTCGAGTACTCCGGGCTGCGACAGGCTCAGCTCTTCGACCAGGGCTTCAGCAGTCGCTGGTGATGATGCGTGGGCAGCTAAAGCGGGCATCGGAGTGCATTCACCATATCATCCACTTCTTGCTTACCCAAGATCATTGTCGTATACACACCAGTCGTTCCCTTGGTAATTCCCTTTACGTGCTGCTCTGCCTTTCTGCCAGGCTTACATCTAGAACGGAAGACTGCTTACCGAATATGACATTTTGAGCGCACTCGCATCTCCCACACTTGCACCCTCTCCCGTCAACGGCAAAACCTTCAGCCCATACTCGGAGAGCGCTACGAAGGCGTCGAGCACGTTTCTATCCTCTGCTGCGGCCGATGCGTAGAACGTAGGATCGTAACCATCCTTTGGTGGACCTCCAATAATACCGGCATCTATGAACTTGATACCAGTACCTGCGAAGATCCCTGCGATATGTTTCACCGTCTCCGGACTGACAGCATTACAATCTGCAAACACGAAAGGTTCCAGGCTCGCTTGTCTGCCCCGGTTCGCGGCAGCATCCCGAATCTTCTCGGCAAACGAAATGGCGTCTCGAGGGGGCAGTATACTCAATATCCAGTTTGCTTCAACTACAATATCTGCCAAAGGTGCATCAAGCATCCCTGCTTCCTTGGCGCGTTGGCGCGTCGCCTCGGAACGTCCGTCCAAGTTGGTGTACACCGTGCAACCGGCCTTGGTGAGTCTGTTGGCTACCGCGGAGCCCATTGCTCCGGCTGCGATAACTGCAAACCGAGGAAGTGCAATCATGATGGTTGGAGGTAAGAGATAAAGGACGGTGGCTATAGATAGACCTCGGTCACTCTTGTAATCTGCGTTCGGACTGTTTTGAGCTGAGGATTAGGATACTAAATCCGGCCTGACAGGGGATTAGTCCTGTGTCCTTATGTGTGGTGTGGGCTGGAATCTACATCAGTGGTGGGCGTGCAGGAGGACAATCTCGAGTGGAATTCTGCCCTGCCGAGTATTAGGCTTAAACAGGCAGCATGATATAGAAAGTGGTCAACACATCTTCAACATTTAATTCAATACTGGGAGTGAGTTTGCTTTGCATTCGTAAGATGTATACTTCTCGTGATGGCCTTGGGTGACTGGTCGCAGGCGAGTTCTTGGTGCACATAACTCCAGCATGTGTACTAGGCTGTGTGTTCCAATTTCCAGGTTGCAAAGACAAGTTTGGTAGACTGGCTTGAGATGGGACATATGCACTACTGAACTTGGTGGACCAGTGAGTAACGATGTTGCCCCGTCTTCAGGGGAATTCACCGTGGAAGGCATGCGATTTCCGTTCACAGTATGCCACCTTCAACGGTTCGGCGTCTGCTGTCGTTCAACGAGGATCTGCAACATGAAACTGCCTTACAATCAAGTACTCTGCACGGGCTCAGAATGATCGGTTTCAGACAGATCCGAATCTTCTAATTAGGCATCTCAACTTGCCTTTGGCGTACGACTTGATATCATTCCATTACACGTATGAACGCCGTCTTCTGCCCAAGATGTCGAAATGGAAGTACAGCTCTTAATGGAAGGATCCGAGGCCCTCCAACTAGTCGGAAAGTTACTCGTATTAGTTCCCAGTTAGGCTATCTCTGGTGAAGTTCCCTGGGAGATTTACTAGTCCTATTCACATTAATTAGCTGGGAACATGGAGCCTGCAAGCAGAAATCAAGAATCAAAGCGGCCCCGTTTCAAGTTGCTGTAATTGGACTTGAATGAAGTCGTTCGGTTCTGCCAGAGGAGGAGCGAGTTCCGAGTGTCGATCTTGATTAGGTAATTCGGTACCACGGAATGTTGCTGCATTTCTCGGCCAGATCGGTCTCCGCCGGAGTTGTGGACGCCGCGGTCAGCAGCCTAGTCGTTCGTGATCAACAGCCTGGCGGCCACGCGCTAAGTTGGACACAACGTGGACTCAAAGTTAAGTCGTTTCAGGGCCCTGGCGCGTATCAAGTCACATCGCCAAGTTGTCCCTTCTCACCCATAGTTAGTACTTGTCACTCATATTTCTTTCATGAACTACTCTGCAGGTCGCAAACCGCGTTTTTCTTGACTCTCACGCAACATACCGAGAAGTCCAGAATCATGATGCGCCAACTGAGCACCCTGTGTTCGCAGAGGCACATGTGCTCAAAGTACGTCAATGTCACTCCAATCAGCTCTTTTGTACGACATTGCGCAGGTGAGTCTCCACAACGCGTGCTATCGTTTATTTTGTTTCACTTAGTTCTCATACTGATCCCGTTTGAAAAGCTCACAAGGCTGCCTCGCCTTTGGCGTTCGTGTTTGATATCGTCCGTGACATGTTCAGGTTTTCCTGGGACCCGAACATGCTGTTGTTTGACTGACTTCCCACTTGTGTGGTTCAGGATGGCGTTCTCGTTCGTGGTGACAACGCCCTACCAGCCGCAAAGCGCGCATTGTCGATCCTGAATGGTAACAATCAATTCGGCATGTATGTCTTTTTTCCACTCCACCGTTCCTTGCGCGTCCTGATCGCTTTCCGAAGGAAAATACCTTACCTCTTAGTAAATGATACCTCATGTTTCCCACTTTCCATCAAACCCAATTATCCTTCAGCTAACTAACGGTGGTGGCGTGAGCGAATCAGCGCGCTGCCACAAACTCAGTCAACAGCTGGGAATCAAAGTGAGATCCGCGGTGCGAGATGACCTGTGCCATTCACTGAGAAAGATTCCACACAGATCGATCCGGGACGATATATTCAGGCGCACACCGTACTAAAGTCTGTTGTGCACAAGTATGCTGATCTACCGGTGCTAGTGCTCGGCGGCAAGGGCGACACCCTGCGTAAGGTTGCCGAAGGGTAATTACTTGATATGTTTCTCCGCTCTGCCCTGTGGACATAGATCTCTGATCTCGAGAATAGCTATGGCTTCAAGCATGTTTACACCACCCTCGATGTACTTACTTGGAATAAGTCGTGAGTCACCCGCCATCGTTCGGTTCCCAGCAGTTTCTCAAACAGGTAACAGTGTGTGGCCACTTCACAGTCTTACGGTTGAAGAGCGGGAGTCCGTCAAGGTTAGTCCGCTTGCTGGCACTCCCATCAATTCTTTAATCAGGCGAAATCTGGTGTTCGTTAGATAACCGATTTCTCCAAAACTTGCATCGCCGCTATCGTTGTATTTCATGATCCTCGAAACTGGGCCCTTGATATCCAAGTGATGTGCGATTTGATCCAATCAGGCGGCGTTGTGGGCGGTCCCTACTTACCAGATCATACGCGAATGGCGGTCGACCTCGTTTTCTGCAATCCAGACCTCATATGGAAATCGGATTTTGATAGACCTCGACTTGGTCAAGGCGCGTTCAAAGTGGCTTTCCAAGCTGTGTTCAAGGTAACTGGGTTGAATCTACGCATGTCCTAGACACTTTGACCAGATATTTTCCCGCAGTCACTAACCGGAGCGCCATATCCGTATACCCAATTTGGCAAACCGACGGAAGCGACTTACAAGTTCGCGGAGCAAGTGTTGCGGAGACAACTGCTGGAAAAGTCCTCTGCTGACTCGGTGTTGGTAACAAACAAGAGCAATTCGTTGTCCCTGCTGACAATTGTATAATCCGCTCGGCAGGTACATGGTTGGAGGTGTGCCACAGAGTCCGCCATACCAAGAGTAGCAATGAATTCATGTTGCTCTCCTCAGACAATCCAGAATCCGACATTGCAGGGGCGAATGCCGCACATTGGAAGTCAATACTGGTCAGGACGGGTGTTTACGACCCTCGTCAGGGACCGCCAAGCCACCGCCCAACACACGAGGTCGAGGACGTGGAGCAAGCTGTGCAATGGGCACTGGAGCAGGAGTTTCAGCCGTAAGCATGAGGCGGCGAGGAAGGCAGAAAACCTTGCCAAGGTTCGAAGAGTTAGGTAGGACGGATCTGAATGTTACACATCGGCAACACCTGGTTAACTTAGACGTAACCGTGGCCATGGCTGCCAGCATGCCTATGAGCAATACGGTGGACTTGATTCTCAGGAGCCGTCGGACAGGTATTTGATCTGGGGCTGTCCGGCATGTCGATCAGCACGCTCCACGACCTGAGCGGTCAGGTTTGTTTGTTTGTTTGTTTTGTTTTCCTTTTCTTTCAACACGCGGTCTTTAAAGTTGTGGAAGAGCCAGGATCTCAGATTGGTCAGCTCATGAATAATCTCACAAGGGCATGTTGTCGGCGAGCAGCCACGCAGTGATCACGCTTTGCAGGCTCAGCGGACTCGATGGTGACACGGCACACAGAACCATAAGACTCGGGTAAGAATTTCACCTCAACTTTAAATTCATCTCAATGTCGATATCATGAGATCGGTTGTTGTTCGCCGGGTTATCTTTTCCTTTTCGGGTAAATTGCATCGAAATCAAATTAGGTCAGTATTGCCTCGGTCATTGCAGATGCTATTCACTATCGGAGTTGCAGGGTTCAAAGAGCTTGTCAGTCCCATGTATAAAGCGTTTCCAGCTTGAATATGTCCACCGATTGACTTTCGAGTGCTTAACCTTCTTGGCTTGACTCTCTCCTCCTACCAAACATGGCCTGTGGGTCGACCTCCTCCCGTCATCGTGCAGATCCCACCGCTTCCTCTGTTACGGTACCGCAAGCTCGGACTGTCATCGAGTACAGAAAAGACGGTGCGGTATCCAAGATGCGCTCGCACAAAGGCAATATACCCGTCCTTCCCCAAACAAAACTCTGTCCACATTGTCCCGCGAAATTCACCCGCACCACCCATCTCAATCGCCACTTGCGTACCCGTAAGTCCTGACTTTCCCCCATTCGGGAGTATAGACACCAAAGCTTAGTGCACGAACCATACAGACACTGGAGACAGGTCCCATCGGTGTGATGTGAGCACCCGCAAAAATGTTTCTTCGATCCTGCATGTTTAGGACTGAACCCTGACAGACCTGCGATGCGCAGTTCACCCGCAGCGATTTGTTGACGCGACATAAGAAAACGTGTGGTGATTCGTGGGTATCTTTTATTTTTCTTTTCCCGTTATCTCCTCCCCTCTCTCCTGTGTGCGCCCTTTTCCCGCTACTCGATCTCACCCATGATTCTAGGTCCCATGCTAACCGCACGAGGCGACGGTCTTGTCAGGCCTGTGCCGACTCAAAAGTGAAGTGTGATTTGCAGCGGCCATGCAGCAAATGCCAGGCACGTGGGAAAGAGTGCGTGTTTGTAATTCGGTCCTCCAGGTCGTCCGGAATGGGTATGGTGCCGACGTTGTCGGCCACGACGGTCGAGCGAAGCTCTGATTCTGAAGATCGGGCGCCGGTGCTGATCCCTACGACTCCTCACCCTGCTGCTTCCCCATCTCCGAAGCCATACATCCCCGCGGATCATTTGCCAATCGATCAGCAGACCGAGGGTGACTGTCACTGGGCGGCCGCACCACCCGGTGCAAGCTCGGACGCGGTATCGGCGCCTTCGCCATCAGAGCGTTTCTGTTCGGGCGCAGCGAGCGACACAGGTTCTCCAGGCTCTGTCCCATCCCAAAATTCCTTTTCGACGCTCTTTTCGGGAGATCTCCTCGATCCATTTCTCGTATACCCAAGCTATAGTAACACATCCGTTCCCTCTGATCATTCACACTCGCCAAGCGATCCAATCGTTCCCTCTCCAATTTCCGTCGTAGATGACCCAACCTCATTTACCACTCAAGACGTAGCAGTTCAACATCCGTTCCATGCTTCTGGAGGATCAGTATATTATGCACCATCCTCTGCTCAACAAGAACAAGACGTAATTCCCAAGGAACATGTCCATTTGCAACGCCAAAGATATGCACAGGATCACTTTATGCCCTCGTTTCCTGGACCGATTCATAATTTCAAACAACAAAATTTGACCGAGGAACAGCATCATTGTAAGTCTGTCCCCGACCTCCGTCGCTCAGTTTTTTTGAAACTCGTGCCTGATTCACTTGGCTGTGGCTGTCAGATGTCTTCGATTCATCACCTGCTCACGGCCGAAGTCGTGTCAGAACTGCTGGTCCGTATCAAGTATATGGAAGTGCGAGACGAGCACTACGGGATGGCCACTTCGGCAGTCAGCTTAACCTCACGTTCGTTGATGCTCTCGACGGAGATTATTACGGACGAAATTGTGAGACTCGGTTATCGCTCAGTTCATATTCTTTTGACCCACCTTTGCCTAGGCGAGAAGTCCACTAGCCAACCTCGGATGAACGGAAGCGTTCCCCCCAGCCACCACTGGCCTGCGGTGCCTCTGGAGAACGACATGTTCGATGCGCTACCGAAGTTTGGTAAGCAGTGATTCAATAGTTTCTGCTCGCACGATGGGATGGGCTGAGCAAATGATGAGCAGGCTCGGATGAACAGAGATACCGAGCGACATTTGCAGAATGTGCCGTCGACGCTCTTCAATGGAATGGAGCGCACACCGCGCGACGTCAGGTGATAGACCCTGCATGAATACCCTAAAACGCCTAATCTACCTTGCTTTGTTTTCTTTCTACTCACGGCTGTAGCACAAGAAATTACTTAATACCCATGGGCATGTCGACGTACCGATAGGATCGCCATGTTTTCGTCTCATGACATGGACTCTGTCATTGACTTACCTACAACATTCTACACGTCTGAAACACTGTCCAGTGAATTCACAGCAACCCACGGCAAGCTTGCAAGCGCGACACGAGTTGACCGATGCGTTGAATCTTTGGTGTTAGAGGGTTGACTTACCCGCGTATCCTAGGGGAAAACGAGCGAGTGAGCATTAAGAGACGTTTTGGTATCCTGGGAGGCACGCTCAGCCCCCAACGAGATACCAAGAGTCCTTATATATGCGAGTGTTTCTGAAATGCTATTCAAATCGGAGGCATAAGTGGATGATTTGGCTCTGCAAGTAGCCTTGTATGATCCGGGCGGGGTTGTCAGACCGGAGATGTGGAGTTTACACAAAACTAACAATGGAAGACGCTTGTGAGTGGGTCAATGACTCCATTGCACATGCGAAGACTCGGATTTCTGGATTTCTTGTGCTCATAAACTATACTGGTAAACGTCGTACCAGAGCTGGTGGATTTAGATGAGCAAAAGGCTTGACGGCTCGTACTTCTCCCGCGAGCCGGGGCCGCCAAGTCGGGTTCCTTCCTCTTTCGGCCAGCAGGCCTGTCCGCGGTGGCTTTTTGTGTCTAGACGATGAACTTGAACTTGACCATCTCGTGCTGAGCGATGCTCCCGACACCAGCCCTGAGCTCTACCCGACGCGGCGCTCTCCATTACAATGCTACCAGTGGTCGCTCACGCTCGTTCGACTACCGTGCCGCTCTCCGGTCTCTCAGCGGGCGCTCGAGACTGACCAACCTGGGCGTGTTGCTCTTGGCTGCATTTGGATGCATATCTTTGTTATATAACCTCGCTTTCATCTTTTCTTCTTCGTCGACGTATCCGTATTCGTCGGGCGTGGGTTTCGTGGGCTATGCACCACCAGGCAGCATTCTTGCCACGATACGGCGCGACGAGACGTTGGAGCGTCTGTCTCACCTTATTGTTGTACCTGGACACGCAATTTGGTCTGGTTCCAAACAGGATGAGATTCTTGCCGAAGAATTGTGGACGCTGGAAGATTACCAGAGAGGGGGTGGTAGGGTATCTGCGTTCGTCGATCATATCAAGCAAGGGTAAGTTGGGTTGCGTTCTTTGGCCACGCGTGCGTGACGAACTCGAGCTCAAGCTCGGGATAAGAGCTGAGATTTGAACTTTACCAGAGTACTCCTCGCGTTGGAAGACAAAAATTCTTTACTGGTGTTCAGTGGGTAAGGGCTCATATGACACGTTTATCTTTGATCGAACGCTAACCCATTGGACGATCTCGCTCCGCAGCGGTCAAACTAGGCCTCAATCGACGACAACTGAAGCAGAGTCATACATGCGACTGGCGCTGAGTATGGATCTATTTCGCATCAGTGCAGCTACTGGTGCCAGTACCCCATTTTCTCGGGCCACGACGGAGACGTATGCCCTCGATTCGTATCAAAACATATTGTTTTCCATCGCACGGTTTCATGAGGTCACTGGAAGATACCCGTCTCAAATTACCGTGGTTGGCTACGAGATGAAGCGGCGACGGTTCGAAGAATTACATCGAGTGGCAATTAGATTCCCTGCCCCACTATTTGAGTACATAGGCCTCGAACCTCCCGCTACAGCTGATGAAGCCATCACGGCTCGCGAAGGCGAGGTAAGGGTTGAACGCAACCATCCTAGGATTCACACTAATTCCGACAACACCACGATTCCATATAGCTCAAAAACGGCTATCAGCCATATGCCCTTGACATATACGGCTGTCATGACTTCCTGCTTTCCAAACGGCGGGGTAGGAACCCATTCATACGATTTCATTCCTACCACGTATCCGCGCCGGAACTGCGTGGTTTGCTCGAGTGGTGTCCAGACGATCCCAAACAAATCTACCAGGGTCCCCTACCCTGGGATGTGTTTGGGTGATGTGGCAAGAACCCTTTCCCGACGTACCGTCTCATGCATAGATAATGTCGCATCCCAATAAACGTAATTCATTTGCAGGCCGCCTAGTGCTGCATGGCATGCGCCATGTGGAACTGTGAAACACCCTCCAATGGGTTTCAACAGGGTCCTGGTGGACAAGGTTCATGCCATCAAGTCGCATCCATATTTGGGCAGCCGGGCAGTGGTACCGAATGTCGGCCAGGCGAGGTACATCCCGGCGAGAGCATGTCGCTAACATATCCATAGGCTGTGTAGGAAATCAGAATTGGTGATGATGCTGACGTGTGAACACTGACTACAGCCCGCGGTACTAGACTCGTCACCGTGATGTCCTTTGGCGCTGATCCCCGAAGCTCGCCGTGCGCCTTCTGTTCATCCCACGGGCACCATGTAGGTTGTTCTGCACCATGCTGAGGACAATGCGCGCCAACGTCATGGTGCTGAGGGATGCTTCAGTATGCTTTCATCCCTTCCGCAGTTGTCTGCTGGCCTCCCTCCCTTTCTGATGGGCACCGGACGTCTGCACAAAATGTGCCACCTATGAATGCCTTCTATTTCTGCCACGGCGCGTAGCTTGATGCCCTGAGGCAGGCTTACTGCTGTAGGATTACCTACTGACGTTTCTTGACCCTCTCGACCAGGGGAGCTGCCTGGCTATCCCTTTCATCTCCGGGTCCTGCGAAGAAGAATTTCCAAGGGCAGACGGGTTAGGGTGGTCTCTTGTCTTGCAGACCGCCACCGATCCGTCTCTGGAAGCGGCTAACACCTTCATTATGATGACAGATACGTATGGAAGCAACCGAAAGTAAGGGGGCATGGCGTCAGTACCTCTGGGTCAACTAATTTCCTTCTCCATAGTACCGGGAGATGGTTCCTCCGCGGTCGCCTTGAGACTTCCTTGTGGTCAACCGCCGTTGAACGTTGGACACAGTGGTTTTCTCAATTAATGGAACCTGCCACCCCTTGAACCTGAACTGAATGGCGAATTCCCGCTCAGATGTCCAACCGACCAGGGGGAAAAATTGTTCGCGTCAGGTTGATTGCTGCCGTTCATTCATCATCCATTATGTGTTGACAGGACTCGGGTTGAGGCGCGGGGAGGTCAGACGTGTTTATTTCACTATCGACGTTGATGGCTCACGGAAATGAACAAACAATTTTTTTCCTACATTGTTAACCCAGGACTACGCAACATTCGAGGACGAGTCCAACCACCGATCGGGCCAAAGGTGAAATCCGCCTTGACAGACGGGAACGCCGACGGGAGGGGCCACGATATATCCTCGTTCAGTTCCGTGTGTCTTCGTCAAGCTCCACCATTAGTGATTACCACCCATGCACATGACCGTTATCACCCAACAAAGATCCAGCCGGATTTGGTTCCGTGTGGGCGGTGCAGCGTGCCACATACCGGAAGGCTGTTGTCGGGAACGGAGACCCGGCTCGTCGGATCTCGCCCTTATAAAAAAGGGGGCGAATTTGCCCTTTGCGTGGATAACACGCACTGGCACGGCTCCATTGTGCTGCGGTTCCATTGATAGTCGTGGAGTCCATGCGTCTTTTTTTGTTCAGGTGCTGAAGGTCGTGTGCTGTGCAGAACGTTGCTCCCGCCCTCTGCTCTCGTCCCTTTGTCAGTCGTCGACTCGCCTGAACTGAAGTCCAGACTAGCGTTGGAAATTTTGAAGCTGAATTCGCTGATTACCAGAGAAATAGTCGGATGAGCGCCCATTCATAGCGCCCATGAAAAATGAGAGTCTTGGTGCGGTTGGCGACGAGTTTTCGATGCCCCTTTGATCGTGCTTTTTCCTTAGGCACATGGTCAATATCCCCGGAGGAACAGTGTCCCCCAAAGATCTTGGGGAAATTCTAGGACCAGGATGGGTCAGCGGTACGTGATCATGTCACCTCAATCTTCTCACCTCCTTGCCCACGAACGCACCAGGGGGGAAAGTACTGATGGCAAATATGGGAAGTACGAATCTGAGCCGCGAGATGTGGATTTGGGATAGCCTGAACCGTGGACACTTCTAACGCTTGGCTGCCTTGCCCTTGGAGCTAAGATGGCTCCCCTAGAGCGCTTGTTCGTGTCGAATATTTTCATTTGTACCACAGCGGAACATGGGCGAATGGTCCCATGTAGGGAACACAGGACCCAACCTCTGACATGGTTCAGTGAGTCATCCTTCGCTTCTCGATTATCTTGTGATCAACCTCGCTTGATCAGGATTGATGTGCTAATAATGGGCGGCGTTAGGATAGGACATCGATAACGACATCACTTATTTAACATCCTTCTTTACTCCTTTGCACCGGTAATTTCAGTCGCCCCTGGACAGACAGAAGAGTCGACGAAAAAACAGTTGTTGGGTTCTATACGTCAACTTGTACATATAACAATGCGGCCGATTAGTAAAGAGAGTTTACGCCGCCGATATCGTCCCCATTTAATGTGGAGTAGATGCGCCCAAATGGCACGCATGGGCTTGGAGATCGGAAGAGTATGGAGTTTACGAGTGCCCCAGCTGAATTGTTCTTCCAATTTGTTGTCCGCTGCACCTTCGCAGCTTTTTAATGAGGGGTTCTCATCGCGCCGTCATGGCAATGAAGGGAATCTCGATCAGCGGTTAGGCGCTCTGTCTTTAAAAATTTCCGGAGTTAGGCGAGGGTTTGTTGAATGGTTTGCGCCGAACCTGAACAAAAGGGCTCAGAAGGTGAGGCAATGGACTTAAGCGAGTGAGGCAGTGCACATCGTTCGATAGTTTGGAATATTCAGGAGTATGAAGGTAGAGAAACGGGGGGCGAACGGCTCGCGAATGATTGCACGAAGACAATAGACGACGGTCACCCTGGATTCGGGTTTTGTGTGCAAACTTGTTTCCGATCAGTATCGTCAGAGTTGCGGGGAAAGAGAAACGAGGATTCAAGCTCAAGGACCCAATCCACTTGGCTCCAAGCTCTGCTCATGAATCGAACAGCAACGTGGGTACATGTGACATGGCCTCACTCACCTAGAGGCTAACTGCCTGGGCAGCTTCAACCCCTTACCAATCCACAGGAAGTACCACGGCCACACAGAATGACTGCGAGTTGTTATATGGAGTCACCGATAACAGGCAAACCCTATCGCGATGGTTGTTATCCACTTGGTAAGTCAATATTTCAATCGGTGGTACATTGGTACATACATATCAGCCTAAGGGGCGATGTTTGAAATATTAGTTGCAGTGGTCCTTGTGGACCTTAGCTCTCACTGTCCCCTATGAATCTGGGGCTGCAGTCCATTATTATCTTCTACTTGTCCGTGCCTTCGTGATGCTTTTGCTTTTCTTCATGCTACCCTAGTACCTGTGTGGTTGTGCACACTGTAACTTCGTGAGAAGACAGACTGTTGGGAGAATATGTTTGAGAAAAACCTCAACTCGTCCCAAAAACTATTACTCAAACTTGGCCGAATAGTTCTTCATAATTCCTGGCTAAGGATTCAGATGACTCGGAGCGGACAACTTGTCTCGCGTGAATTTCGGAACGAAGTTTCTTCATCTCCATTAGGAAGGTAGAAGAACTCGCGGACTTTGGAAAACATACAGCCAAGTTTGCCATTACTTTAAGTGAGCAAGGACTTCCAGGAGCTTGACTTCATGACGACCTCCACCCTGTACCGGACAGCGGTTATTTCTTCGGGAGCGTGTTTTCCGTCGCGCTGTATTCATACTACATCGTCCGTGTTATTCGTTGGAGGTAAGAGAATAACGAGGAAGAACAGCGTGAAGGCTGGTGAGCATCTTTGACTGACTCTTTAAATCGACTATGCGTTCTCGTTCTCATATGAATGGATATAGCCCCTTCATCGAAAAGCCGCCTCGCACAGTCATTGCAACCTACAGGCAGAGCCAAGAAGCTCGGGTCGTTGCACGTCGCAACCCCTTCACGTCCATCCTTCGCGCGAGATATCGCTCCCCATAGCGGTAAACAGCCGAAGAAACCGCCTTCGCAGCGCTCGAATCCTTTAGAGGAGCAATTCGACCTTTCTACGCCATCCCTCTCAAAAGTTTTTCCAAGCGACTTCACCTCACCCCCATTACTTCCTGGTCTACTGCAGAGCGTCAAGGAAACCTTGGGGCAAGATGCCACGCCAACTGCGATCCAGGTGCTTTCTTTGAAACATCTGATGAAAGAGCCGGATCCAGGGTCAAAATGGAAGGAGTATCTCCTTGCGAGTGAGACGGGATCCGGCAAGTCGATGGCGTACCTTTTACCACTCCTTCAGAATTTGAAACGCACCGAGCTCGAACGTTCTGGCTCTCCGCGAAAATCGTCACCGTGGCCGCTTAACCCCCGTGCTTTGATACTGGCACCGACTCATGAATTGTCGCGACAACTAGCAGAGTTTGCGAAAAAGCTCTCGCACATCATCAAGCTTCGCATACTGTGTGCCTCTCGAGCGAACACGCAGAGTACCGCTAAGAACAATGGAACTGCCTCAAAGATGAAGATGACCATGGATGTTGTATTCGATAACAGCGACGCCGGTGACGTGACGGTTGGTAGCGGGGGTCGCTCGGCCCACGAAGTCGATGTACTTGTCGGAACTCCCATGAAGCTCTTGGAGCTCGAGAAAGGCAAAGGCTGGAATTGGGAACAAAGAGCACACGAAAAAGCACTAAGAGTTGGATCGAAGAAGACCGAGGACCCTGCTTCTGCACAAAAACTCGCCGCCTCCGTGCGGAAGTTCTGGGTAGATGAGCCCGAAATGGGCCTGGAAAACGTTGAATGGGTCGTCATTGATGAAGCAGACGTTCTGTTTGGTATGTTCGATATTCCTTACTCTACGTATTCCAACTGAATTACTGAATGCCTAGATCCCGACTTCGAGGCATCAACACGCCAGTTGTTAGCTGACGTCGCTGCGGCAAAGGGACAGCCTGTGCCCGTTATTCCCGTTTCCCCCGTCTCACTCAATGAGACACGGCCGACTCCCGATTCCCCACATCCAATATCATACCCCTTCCATCTCCTGCTCACCAGCGCTACCATTCCAAATTCCCTCAGTAGTTATCTGTCTACCCACCATCCCGCGCTAATCCGCCTCGCGTCCCCGAAACTACACCACCTGCCAAGTGCTCTACGAACAGAGCATGCCAAATGGACGGGCGGGAACAAGGATGCAGATATTGAACGCCGCGTTCGGCGTGTATGGGCTGAGGATGCTCTCACGCATGCCAAGAGCGCTCTCCCAGCTGGTAGTCCAGTCAAGCTTTCCAAAATTATCGTATTCTGTAACAAGAGAAGTAAAGTAGAGCAGCTCACGGCATTCCTCGGTTCTCGCGGTGTCGCCTGTGTCGCGCTAACCGGTGACGCGGATGCTCGCAAGAGGGGAAACAATCACCACTTGGATGGGTTCTTGAAGTCGAGCGACTCCTCCCAGATGAGATCAGGCTTTCGATCGTCGAAGCCTCCAGTTTCGAAAGCTGGCCTTTCGAATCCCGCGATCACCCCTCACGTTCTTGTTACGACGTCTCTCCTCTCGCGAGGTCTCGACTTTAGCCCTGAGATCAAGCATGTTTTCATTGTAGACGAACCGCGGAACATGATCGATTTCCTACATCGCGCCGGGAGGGCAGGCCGTGCAGGAGAATCAGGGAAGGTCGTCGTGTTTGGGCGCACAGAAGGACGTGGCAGCGGTCGGACGGAAGAAATGCGGAAGAAGATTCGGGCACTGGCATAGACTGTAGACCTTCGTTAATCTTGGTATGAAGTTCATGTTAATAAAGATCCTCAGCTCATCTGTTAGTTTATGTGAATGTCTTTGGTTGTGGCATACTAATCTTTCTCTGTGTGGGTTTCTGATGGGTTTCAGGGTATTTAGTACTTAGGGTAGATGACAAAGAAGAATTCACTCAGGAGGCCTTCTCAAATACAAACAGGATTTTTAGAATGAAGGCCTCAGTCAATGTGAATCACCTTCCTTACCCCATATATATGTGCTTCTGTAATATTAGCTGAATTAAATCTCATTCCCTTCACATCCCAGTTCAGATAATAGTTCCCAATGAAACACTTAAAGCTGTTGACTTCTCTGCCCTCATTGATTGCAGGGCAGATATCTCTTGCATCAATTGGAATTTCATTCAAAAATACAAACTTCCTGCTGAACAACTTCCCTTGTCCATCCCAGTTAGAAATTTGACCAAACTCATAATAAAAAGGGCAACATCAAGTTCACCACCTCCCTTTATCAAGATCAGAGATATGACCTAAAAAGTCTGGTTCTTTGTCATATATTGTGGCAAGGAAAATGTCATTCTAGGACTACCCTGGCTCAAAGCCACTAATCCCACCATCAACTGGAAGAAAGGGACCATCATCATCAATGAATCTCAACAAATCCCTCTACTTGTCCTATACTTCTGGATGTGCCTTCTACCTTTCTAAGAATTCCAAATCTTTTCTCTCTTTTTCAAAACTGCCTCACCTTCCCAAGTACATCATCCTTGACTGAGTGGAATGAAAACAACTCTTGAACTATCTTGGTGTCAAAGAATCTAAACAGTTCATTGAACAAGCCAAAAGAGCTTATACTGTGACTATTGGAAATTTTTGGAAAGCATGCATACACTACTTTCCCAATCACCCCATATTTGCCAAAATTGCCAATACAAGCACCACTGCTCAGCTAGCTCTGGATGCTGAAAAGAAGAAACCAAAACCTACTCTTCCTTCTGAATATGCAAAATACACTTTCATCCAGGTACTGCATATTTATTCAAATAGGGATGGAGTCGCCTATCTTAGGAGAAAGCTTCTCACATCTGCAGCACCTGCTGGATCACTGTCATGTGCACTACATCACATGTTTGAACATGCACAGTGTATTCATTGTATACCAAATCCTGGCATTGGAAGAGAGCCCCTTTCCCTGGTTGTACACTTGGAAGGTTCCCAGGCATAGCACCACATCATGTAACTCTCACTAGAGTGGTCTAGATTTAACATAAGTTAGTCCCACCAGGTGTAATCTGTTGAAACTATTTAGTTTTTACTATAGTTTTTGCTCTTCATACTTACACTATCCCACAGTCATGTTACATGTCACATGATATGAGATCTAGACCATTACACATGACATTCTATCTTTGTTATCTCTGATGTCATATTCTAGATTTCAGCCTCATGACTTTTATCTTTTACTATATTTCTTATCTATGATGTCATGTTCTAGGCTCCATGACATCATATCCTTTACCCTTATGACATCATTATATACACTCAGGTCTTAGGGCATTTCCTACTTAGGATTCAGTCTCAGCTTGAACCTTACATATACTGTAGCACTATATAAGCTGGGGCTTTGTATTATCAATCCCAAGTTGTTATCCATGTCTTCCAGTGTTTGATTAGTCACTCCTAAGCTCACAAGCTACACTCTATCAACCACTTCACTTGCCTATACCTTCAAGAACTTGTTTCCATCTTGTAATCTTGTTACTCTAGTAAGTATCTCTCTCACTGCTTATCTTA
Organism: Boletus sensibilis; assembly: GCA_038092655.1. NCBI lineage: Eukaryota > Fungi > Basidiomycota > Agaricomycetes > Boletales > Boletaceae > Boletus > Boletus sensibilis. The sequence continues at coordinate 2,584 of JBBPQU010000007.1, read as the reverse complement.
ATCCAAATGTAACTTACATCCTAAGATTCTGTTTACATACTACTCAGACCATGGGTGACCAGTGACTGGTGACTGGTGACTGTTCAGCACTCAGCACTCAGCAATGAGTCAGAGCTCAAGGACATGACTTCTTTGTGCTCTTCATGCCTTATTGGTATATCCCACAGGCTGCAAAAGAGCAGATCATAGTAATGGCTGCTCACTTGAAAACAAAGAAGATTGCTGAAGTGACTGGAATCAGTGAATGAGCCATTCATAGGACAATTGAGCTGTGGAAGAAGACCAGTGATGTCAGGGGAGCTTTGAATACTCAAGGCTTCCCGAGAAAACTTGATGCTCTCAATCTTGCAGTATACTCTTTCATATGAACTTGTGTCCCTGAAATCTGACCTTCCTATCAAAGTTCCTTGAAGGATGCAACAAATGCATACCAGATATTTACATCTCAGAGCTTCAACATGAACTCAATGGAGCTCATGGCATCAAGGTTGATGAGACAACAGTTGCACACAATCTACATTGGAGAGGTTTCTCAAGAAAACAAGTGAGTAATCCTGGTTGCAGGTGCTTCATGTTGTAGAGATCATACAATCTCTATGGTTGCAGATCTCCATTTTACCACATTCCCCATCCTTCCACCTTTCTTCACAGCTCATCTGCCACAGTCCAAAGATATTATGTATATGTACAGTGGCTCAAAAAATGTTCCAATATTTGGCTATTTTGGAAAGATTTGACATTTGCAAGAGACCCAAAAGGTGTTACTCTAACCCTTGCCCTGAGGATGAGCCCTTGGTCATGTGATTTGGTTGCCATGGCACTGAGATATAACCATAATAAAATATTATGTCATTGGGACACTTATTTGACCTTGATGTTATTAGTCATTATTTAGTAAATAACATAAGCTTCTGATGGATGCTGTGCTTCAACCCTGTCTGATTATGTAACTTATATAATTCTGAGTAATATAAAGGGCAGGGATACCACCCAGCTAACCCTACTTCACCATGAAACTCACTTCTGCCTCTACTAGAGCCAATATCCTTTTTCTCTTTGAATCTGGCCTTTCTGCTAGGAAGATATCCTCCCAAACTGGTCTGGGGAAGTCTACTGTGGCCAGGATTATCAAAGAGATCCATCCAAGCAAGGAAAACATCAAATTAGGATGCTCTTCCAAGTTTTCTTCTACTGATAAAAGGAGAATTGTCTCTAGTATTATCTCTGGCAAGGTTGAAAATGCTGTCCAGGCAGCCCATCTCATCAATTCTGCCCTCTCCTCTCCTGTCTCTGCCCAGATTGTTTGAAATATACTCAAGTCTGCATCTCTAAAGGCTGTAGTCAAGAAAAAGAAACCACTCTTGTCTGTTAGGTATAGGCAACATAGGCTGGCCTTTGCTCTCAAGCACCAACACTGGACTGTGGAGGACTGGACTAGGGTCATTTGGTCAGATGAGACCAAGATCAACAGGATTGGGTCAGATGGAAGAAAGTATGTATGGAAAATGGCAGAAAAGCCTTTGCAAGACAAGGAAGTACAGGGAACAGTAAAGTTTGGAGGAGGTTCCTTGATGGTTTGGAGATGCATGGGTTGGAAGGGAGGGGAATTCTTGCAGAGGTGGAAGGGAGGATGAATGCTGAGCAGTATGTCTCCATTTTGAAGAATAATCTGCTTCCTACCATGGAAAATTCTGGAATCCCTAAGGAGAGCATTATCTTTCAACAAGATAATGACCCCAAGCAGGAGTCCACCCTGTAGTTTTAATGCAGATAATCACCTCTTATAAGAGGTGGTTATCTGCATTAGTGTTGTGCACAATACATTGTAATTACAATTCTGCATTACTCAGACTCTAAACCCTACATTACTGTTCTTACCCCTTCCCTTACATAGCCGCTTTTTTGATTAGCTCATCAGGACCTGGTGACAAGGCACAGAAGGACATTACATAAGTGGCTGGAAAGCGGACCAAAAGCAGCCACTCCTCCAACCACATATCCATTTTTGTAATCTTCTTTATTGTATGTTTTCCCTCCATTTTTCTCACCTTCCCCTTCCTCCCACATTGTCTGGCTGTAGGTACATAACATATATATCATAATAGACTGTTCCCACCGCTTAAATAAAGCCCAACAAGATTTTATGAGGTACAAAAAAAAATAGGGGTGAAAACAGAAAATACATTTGCATTTTTGAATGGCCCAGATGAGCTATGGGAAACCTTTACATACATATGTCCTTGAGTTCCATCACCTTATCCCACCACCAGAACTCTCTGATGTCTCCCAGAATACATTTTTCACCTTTTCAGTGATAGGGGTGTAGAAAGTGATGTATGACATGTATGATCAGGGCAACTATCCAGGACTCTAGTATACATGCTATACACTATATATCCAGGTTTGCGAAATGGTAGCTCAAGGATTGAGTTCAGGAGAAATAAGATGAAGTAGAAAGTGTGTGGGAAAATACTCAGAGAGTTAGAAGACTTGTAAAAACATGCCAGGAACATATCAATTCTGTATTCAGTGAGTCTCAGAAATGTATTTGCATGTGTAATGGATCATTAGGGACTGTTCTAGC